>JAGDQP010004370.1:0-85707 GCA_022664845.1 Lepisma saccharinum
AGTGAAGATTAAGGCGTACGCGTACTGAGAATTCGTACAAAAAAGAAAACCAAACATCGTTACAGTGGAATGAGTATATCTTTTATTACGTTTTTGGCATAGTATAAATACTTGTTAAACGATACTAATATTGGACGATTCAAATCTATCATCTCAAGTATTACAGTGTTGTGGAAAAGTGTATTCTTCTCATCTTGTATTGGAATAAAAACTATTGTCTGGATTCTAGTAGGATCCTTCCAGCAGAAGTGTTTTTATATGAGTATTATCCTGATAAATACTAGCAAATATCAATCCAGTTCATTCAATCTGCTTTGCTCTCGCAGTGTGCGCTCCTTCTATCGAGACAGTAACCTTTAAGATTGAAACCACAGTCACAAACGATATTACACGGTTACATGTATAGGTACTTTGCAACCAGACACACACATTTGTGGCTCGCCGCTTGCAAAGTGAAGCCATTCGGGCACCTTCGGCTAACTACGACAATAGTCGGAGAGAGTGCTGGCGGGCGGATGTGCGAGAGTGGAGGCCCACGTCTTCCATGTGGAATTTTAGTTTTGTGGTTGTTGATTCTGCTTTGCTCTTGCCAGCAGGAAACAAATGGCTCCACCTACCTCCGGGAGTGGATTGTTAAAGTTAGCCGAAGATGCACGAATGGCTTCAGTTTGTCAGCGGCGAGCCACAAGTGACAGACACGCGCTTTAAACCATTATCTGGTCATTCCAAAGCCTTTGCAACCATTCCAGGCGAATTCTGGAATGATGTTAAATTCAGACCAGGCAGGTTTTCTTTTTAATTTTGATTCATCGTTATAAAACTAATGAGTTAACGGGACAGATTAATTTTTGGTAAACTTTATTTTTATATGGACCGGGTCAGTCTAGTAACTTTGGACTTCGGCCCGTCACGATTCGCCCATTAGCCATTAAAATCCACACCCACGCCCCTGCCGGGACTCGAACCTGGGACATTCGAGTCGTTGGCCAACGCAGTAGACCGCACGGCTACTCGGCCGGCAGGAACATATTAATTACACATTCGAATTACTGAAATGATAGTAAAGTTTGAATTAACTTACTAATTTCTGTGAGCATTCGTCAGTAAAATATATATAAATGTTGTTTTGTAACATAGCCTGGAAATACACAGGTAGCACACATTTCCGAGGGATGTTTCAAGGACGACCTAAACTGCCTAATCGTATCACGAGATATTCAAGAGATCTGTAACGCGTCCCTTTTATGTCCTGCTGGGATATCCCAAAATCATCCGTCGGATGTCCCACAGAAGTCCCACGCGGACATGAGCAAGACTGCATTCCTCTTGCTTCTTTTTCTGATCAACGAGTGTCAATGATGACTGACAATGAGACAACGTTCGTAACTTCATGTATTATATACACATACACATCCCACCAACCTGACTGGTGTTTCACCCAGGTTTTCCCAGTCACAAGAGATAAATTCCGAGATAGTACCTTCATGCATATTCATAGACATCCTGATTCTCTTCCTATTTCTGTCCCAGAAAGATGCGTAAATGCCATTAAAATGTACAGATTCAATTATGAACGAAACACTGTAACGCGGCTCAACTGTCGATTGTTTTTACGAGTACGATTTACGATCCGCAACTGTTTTGTTGTTTTAATCCGATGACAAGAGTACAAGGTTTACAGCTAATGCTGTTTTGAGCATGAAAGCCACGTCGTCACTACACCAGTCGAACAGGAAAGCACGGATAATATCGCTATATTCACAAGGAATCCATCAGGCATTTTACTATTATAATTCAAAAACTGAGAAGTGCGTGTAAAAGAGCATCACCAGAAACGTCTAGGAACGAAGTATCAAGCAACCCTACAAATTGGTTTTGGAGATAAGAGACCTGGCCCATTTCTCACCCCAACCTACCTACTGTCAGACCTCTTTCTGCCCTTCTTTTTGTTTCCGAACTCTTGTCGGCAACTTCCAGATTTCTTTTCTTGATAACTAATTGAAGGGTACAGGGAAAGAAACAACAGGGTACAAAATACAAACTTTTAAGGAAAACGAAACTATACTTAGAAACATCTATTATTTTTCCTTTACTCAATTTCTTAAAGTTAAAATGCTCAGTTATTTTTTCGCTTTACGATTTGCTATGTTTAAGATATTTATGAAAGGAATGGCTCAATTTTCCAAATTTTGGACCGTGTTGGTACTGTCCCTCTAGGCCTACCCTACTGTTTGAATTGAGATGAATTTAGTCATTACCTTTAGGCATCTTTGGCTCAGGTCTTGTACCTTTCAATTCGTAGGATTGCACGATACTTCGTTTCTAGGCGTTTCTTGCAGTGCTCTTTCGAACGCACTTATCAGTTCCTGAATCAAGAAGTAGCATACTTTATGGTTCCCGGGTCAACTGGGGGAGGGGAGGTCAGAGTGGTTCCCAGCCAGAAAGAGGACATATTCATCAATTGTCCCGTAGACCTTCCCAAAAATGTTCTGCAGACATCCCTCGGACAAAGATGGGATATCCAATGGAAAGTCCTTGGATGTCCGTCTGGTCGGGACATCCTAGTCGGGACCCGACTATAACTAGTCGGGTCATAAGTTCTGTTCCAACTGCAAAAGACTATAACAAGTAAAATACGCGGAGGAAAATGAAAATGTTTTTTATTGACTTATTTTTGAAGAGTGTTGCCAAGACGTTTCACCACCTTGTCGAGAATGTCCACCTGGTACACTTTGGCATCTGTTTTTGACACCTTTTTGGGGGGCAAAAATGGACTTCAGTGGGGCCCCAGTACGACACACCCAGCCAAACCATCACTGATGCGGGGTGATGACCTCGCTGGACTCGGGGAACTTGTTCACATGCTGCAGCACTGGTTGTAGCATACACTATATTATTCAGGTGGTTGAAATGTTCTTCAACAGGGAAAATTTTCTCATCTGTAAGCAAGATTTGTCGATTCTTGTTATCCGCGAAAAAAATATTGAAAATGTCCCTAGGCAATTTCGTTTATGCCCCCTCACGAAAATCCCGGCTCCGCCAATGCATCAATGATTGTAGTGTGTGTAATTATGATTTGTGGTTAGGTGCGTGTAATGTATCATTTCTATTATGTAGGTAATTTCTACCTAAAGGTAATTTCAGCTAAAACATTCTTTCGTCTTGCCATTAGGCAAAACCAGAATAGGTGAAACGACAGGATGGATGGTATATTTTATTCTCTGTGTTCATTTATTACCATATTCGCACACAACACACACACACCATTTGTGTGTGTAATTTAGGTTACGGAGAAATACGTATTTCCCCATATATATAAGACGCTCCATTGTGTAAGATGCACCTTGATTTTTAGACACAAAATTGAGAAAAAATGAAAATTATGGAACTGACCGTATATATAAAGTAGGTGAACCAAGTTTTATTCATCCTAAAAATCATACACATCACTATAACCACTCATCACAACTACTCATAACCGTGTAACAATGAGCACATCAAGAAGTCCGCACAGCAACAACAAACGCGCGTAAACTACCGTACTAGTATCTTGTTACGTGCTGGACTAACAATGAGCGCAAAGGCAAGAAGCTAGAAACGCGAAATACATCTAACGCGGTAAGAACAAAGTGGAAAATGCAAGGAAAAAATCTACTACCATTTTATAAGACGTGGTAAAGGAGCGCGTCTTATACATGGGGAAATACGGTATATTAGATCGAGTAGATTAAATGTGGTTCAATTACACTTACAAGGGAAGTATTTCGGTTCGAACAGGAATTTTTGGATAAGACTTCATTTTATATATATTTGTATCCCGATACTGATAATGCCTGCAAAGTAATTCGACCGTGTAAGGTCGCGTTTGTCCGCTAGAGGGCGTTAAAGTTTGAAGCAAGGGGGTTAGGTAGGTAAGTTAGGGTAGTAGTTTTAAGTAATCTTAAGGGATTTTAATTCATTTCAAAAATTCTTAATAACCTTAACTTAATTATTAACCTTATGGAATCTCAAATTATATTAAGTTTTCCCGCAGCTTCGGATTGAACAGGCATTTACCATTCAAAATATCTACAAGAACGATATCTGGCAGTGCTGACAAAGACTATAAAGCCACTCGAGCGTGTAACAAATAGTTTGTCAGATATGAACACGTATTTGTCTTCACTAAAGTAAGTGAGGGTTTCCCACAAAGTGAGTAAAACAGAAGGGAGAATCACAATAGCCACACAGGGCAAAGGCCGCATCAAGGCAGCCTTCAAAAGCACACTCCATAAGCACGATGTCAAATACACCGTCAAGCACGTACCAAGAAGTTGTTTTCGTTGGGGAGGTGATGTTGTTGAAGCGCCTTTGACGGCAAGTCCGAGGTCTGTCTTGGTGTGAAATTTACGTGAAATGCATGAAATTTTGCCAAAAATGATACTAATCTCCCAAATAATCTGAATTTCGGGAGGTGGGGTCTGGACCCCTCTATGTACGTCCCTATACGTAACTGTGAGCAACTTGAAGGGTGTAAAATAAACCGACATTTGACAACGTGTCCATGGAGTGTGATTTTGAAAGTTGTTATTTTAATTTTCCCTTCTGTTTTACTCACTTTGTAGAAAAGCCTCATTTGCATTTGTGAAGACAAATACTGGCCTATATTTGGCAAACTATTTGTTACACGGTAGAATGGCTTTGCAGTCTTCGTCAGCACTGTGAGTTATGCTGATAGAGATATTTTGAGTAATAAATGCCTGTTCGAAACGAAACTGTGGGAGCAGTTGAAACGCTGCCCCGGTTGCTTTCCACTTGCTCCAAAATTTAACGCCCTCTAGCGGATAAACGAGGCCTTACACGGTCGAATTACTTGACAGGCATTATCAGCATCGGGGTACGAAAACATATACGAAGTTTTATAAATAAAATTGCTGTTCGAACCGAAATACTTTCCTTGTTAGTGTGGTTTAGGTTGGTTACTTAGAGTAGTAATTTTAAGAAATTTTAGGGAATTTTAATTTATTTCTAAAATCCTAAATAACCTTAACTTAATTGTTACTAACCTTATGGAATCTCAAAGTATCTCGAGTTAACTACATCGAAAAATTCCCCGAAAAAATCTGGAGAAGGCTAAGCAACCTAACTGCTTAGAAATTTCCGATAACAGTAACTTTTCTAATAGAAGCAAAACACGATTAGTTTTTGACTTATATTGCGAGTAAAAGAAAAAAGAAAAAATGAACTCGGAAGAGAGAGATTTGAACACAGATCGTCCAGTTGGAAATCCATCATTTTTAAAAATAATTATTATTTTAATAGTCTCTCTGATAAACGTTAAATCTAAGTTCTATACACAACGTTTTTTATGTTTTACACTACATAACTATTCATTTTTAATTTCAATAATTGATTAAACTCTAACGTAATTATAGATGTTTTACCCGCAAAATACTGCTTTCTTATAATTACATAGTTCCAAAGCGCCGACGTCTTCTTCCTCCACTCCAATTTGACTGTAAATAGCTTCATGGATATCTCCTGAGTTCGGTCGCTGTTTTAATATACTGAAGTCTATTTCCAAACTTTGTGTTTTGTTGGAAATTTTCATAACTCGTATCAAATATCTTCAAATCACACCAAAAGTTACCACGCCACTAAACACTGGACGATCCGGCACCCAACACGATAAATTCCGATGTCGGAGCGATAGCGAAACATGACCGTTCACCACGCCCTCACACGGAAATGCAGCATTTTACCGACTGGACCACACCGCCAATCGCAACGAATCAGCAGATCAAAACAATAAATAGTTTCAGAAATGGATTGCCGAACTCCGAAAATATTAATCAACGAAGTTACTCTCGAGACTTACGCTACATATTAATCACTTATCTATTTATCAAATTAGGGATGGGAATACCCATGCACTGAGAATATTTTGCATTTCTGATGAGCGATCATGATGGAGGCAAGAAACACTTGATTAACCGTTCTGTGTGCATGCATGACTATGATAAGAAACCATTTTCTTTCAGCCCTAATCACTATGGAACTTAAAACTCATACTTTCATTAAGATTTGGAGCTTTTTCAGGATTCCTGCCGATAACTGTAAATACGGACATATTATGAAAATAGTTCACACTATGTCCCAAGGTTTTTAGTGTATAATACAACGCTTTCAGTACATAATACTTTATTTTTAGCGCATCATTCATTTCCAAACGAGTCCTTGTAAAACAAAGTCATTTTTTAGTCCAATTAACACTTTCTAACACAATAGTAAGAATTTTTGCGATTCCAAAAGGTCACTTATCACACTCAAGAAGATGATAGACCAAGATTGCCAAACCTGAATCTGACAACCTGTTAGTTAGTATAAACACTTGCTCACAGAGCAGCTCGCTGTGTTGAATTCAGCCAATCAGAATAATAGGGATGTATTAACAATGGAGTTAAAGTATTTCAAATTTGCGTTTTATTGTTTTCTTTCACTGTACAGATACGTAAGCTTTTATAATAATGTAAATTGTTTTACCATGGACACTGTACTAAATATAAATAATCTGATTCTACAATCACCAGTAATTACAAAATGAACAATGACTTCCTGGGTGACAAGTTTCTATAGGAAGAAAATTCGCAACATACTATGAAATGTATTTGTAGTTGTTGTTTGAAGTGGCAAAAGTTTGGAAATTTTAAGGATTAGATGTTCCAGAGCCATACAGGAGCGGGTAAGTTGTACTCATCATCAGCATAGATTGCGCATTGTTTATAGCTGCAGGGTTTCTCTCTCCATTGATAAAATAACTTGTTGGTAGATGAACATACGGAGATGTCGACAGTAACAGAATTTGATGTCGAGGAATTGATTGGAACTTCAGTGTATTGGTCATTGCAGAATACCTAAAATAAGGAAAGAATGATCTGTAATTTAGCCTAAAATATTACATACAGTATTGGAATAATCGTCGCTGTTTGGTACTGTCTCACGAGTATTTAAAGTGCAGCCCAATATTGTTCAGAATTCAAATAAATGCAGCGTTGAATGGAGCCTAGAGGTTAATTTTCAATATCAATATTGGGCTGTGCTTAAGTACTACCTCAGATTGATAATTTAAGTTTGTTTTAAACAGTGAAGGTTTACGTACCGCTGGGTTAGCTACGCGTGTGAAAGTTATTTTGAGTTTTCAATTTGACCGAAACCATTGTTTCTAGGAAATAATCACCTTACTGTGTCATTTGGGAAGAGTATTCAAAGTTCATCTAAAAAATCCAAAGTTTATACGTATTAAATAGGTCTCACTTTTAGAGAGAGGGAAGTAATTCTACTAAAGAAATATTTACGAGACATATTTTGAATTTTATTTATGGTCTTTATCACGAAACACATTAAATATCCTTCCTGCAAAAGACTTTGCTTACTGGGCCAAAGAAAAGAAAATCTCAAATATAGTTTAAAATCAACATTTGAAGCGTATGAGCGAACAAACGTCTAAGTGACATTTTCAAATAAAAAAAAAATCACGAGTACATTTTTATATATATCAGGAAAAATATGAAGCATAAAATATCCATACTTTGCACGAAGATATGTTAGCCTAAAGTCCGCTTTTGTGAGAAGTATGAATATTTTATGCCTCAAAGCTTTCCTCTTATAAATAAAAATATACTCGTGATTTTTTTTATTTGAACATGTCACTTAGATGTTTGTTCGAGCATATCCTTAATTTGTTTGCGCTTAAAAAATAAACAATATAAAGAAAGAGAATACATACTCCAGACATTCTTAGAGCGTTATACAATAACTTAGAGCATAGCTTAGACCCCACTATTAGAGCATAGCTTAGGCATTCTACTTAAAAGGTTGATAATGGTTTTTAGTGCTATTGCTTCCCATGCAACATGCAGATGCTCACAGAACTGATTACAATTTTTGGAGCTGCTACTTTTCATGCACTGATCTTTCTATCCAAGTCACTTTATAATCTCTGTAACAAGAGATGATCAAATGACTACGGGCACCAAGTGTTGTTTGTGCACATTATGTTTCACACATGTTGTTCTGAAACAATGTTTCAAATTATTATCTGATCTTAGATTGTCTCCGGGTTGGAGTTACTGGTCTCCCACCAGGCGCCTCCGCAGGTGGCGGATAGGCGATGCCGGCCAGATATGGTGGGTACCGGAAATATTTCGGGGCGGACCGAAACCAGTATTGGTGCCTTGCAGTTAGTAGATGGATCTATAAAGACTAGGGGAGAATAACCCCGAACAAAAATATCTTCGTGAGGGGAAGCAGTATCACCATTACCACTCTTAGGCTGAAGATGAATGACATCGGCAAGGCTCAGAGATGGACAGAGGACGACATCTTGAATGTCTGACTTTACTGCGAGGTCGTAAAGGTGAAAACTCTACACCGCAAAATCATGTCAAGAAATAGTACCAGATAGTTCATAGATTCTCCTGGGGTAAAATATTCCGGAGGCAAACTCATTCGGATCTCCGGTGGGCAATGCTTCAGAGCGCTTCAAGAAAACAGAATTAAGAAAGATCTTATAATACGAACTTGAAACGTACGAACGCTATACAAAAAGGGAGCTCTTCAGGTGGCGGTACGCGAGATCGAGAAGTAGGAGCTAGACATATTAGCAATACAATAAGTTCGGTGGGAGAGTCGAGATAGCATCCGACAGGAAAGATACACATTCTGCTATGGGGGTACACAGTCTCACAAATTCGGAACAGGATTTCTAATTAACAACAGTATTCTTCCGGCTGTTCAGAATGTAGAGTTCGTGAACCAAAGACTATCATACGTTACGATACGTACCCGATGGTGCAAGACAGTTTCAATAAGTGTCTACGCTCCAACCGAGGTGGTTAATGATAACGATAAAGATACATTTTACGAGGAGCTAGAAAGGCTGTTTCACCGATTACCGAAAATTGCATTGGGTGATTTCAACGGTACGGTAGGTAGGGAGGAGAAATATAGACCTACTATAGGCAAATACAGTCTTCACGAAATCACCAACAACAATGGAGAAAAACTGATAACTCTCGCGATCTCAAAACCTACTAGTGAAGAACACATACTTCCAGCACAAAGACATATTCAAATACACATAGGTATCTCCGGATGGCAAAACGCTCAAACAGATCGATCACGCATTAGTAGATAGGACAAGACACACCAATATAATGCCATATAGTGAATTTTAGGTCTTACAGAGGAGCTGAAGGTGACACCGACCATCAGTTAGTGATCACAAAAGTGAGGGGAAAGTTATGCATCGCGAACAGAGAAATCAAAGGATCAAAACAACCTAAATTCGAAGTTAAACAATTAGATATAATCCAAGCGTAAAAGCAGACTACCAACTCGAATTCTCAGGCCTCTTGTCCACTGGATGCAGAAACCTGCGATTTGCGTGTTCGAACGATTACGCGCGTTAAAGGACGAACGATCCAAACAGCTATGTGTCAATTGGACATCGTCGAGTGGCAGCAGAATGTTCGTTCGCTTCCGTGCGTATAGTTGCGGCCTGCGAATGCGTCCAATTCTGTTAGATTTATTCGTACGATTAAGTACTTGTATTAGCGTGGAAACATGGATTGCAAAAGGTTTATACTTCTTATCATATTCATGGAATAGAAAACAGGCTAATTATCACGTGCGGAAGGTGAGAAAGAAATTTTGACAAGAATTTCCACAAGAAATGATCGAATCGGACGTTTTATTAACATTTATTAACTTCAGATTCGGACGAATACTGTGGCACTGGACTGTATACACACGATTACGGACGAATAACATTCGTGAGTATTGGTCCGAACACGAAATTCGCAGGTTTAAGCAGTGGACGAGAGGCCTCAAATAGGTTCGAAATCTTAACGGATTCGAGTTATAATAAAGATGAAATTAATAGTGAAATTGATGTAAAATGTGGGAGGCAATTCGTGATACAGTGAAGACGGTAGCAAAGCAGCGTGTAGTTGAGAAGAAACACAAGAAAAACAAGCCTTTGTTTGATGAAGAATGCCTTAAATTCATGAGGAACGAAAACAAGCAAAGCAGCGAAGCGAAGGCATTATCAACCACTACAGTAACGTGAAACGGAACGCCACCCGCGGCTTCAGAAAGAAAGAGCGAGAATATATGACGCAGAAGATTCAAAAGAGACAAATCTTGGAGAAGAAATGGGAATACAATCGGACGGTTCACCAGCTAAAGGCTTATTATTCTATTAAAAGGGAATAGCTATACAGTATCCTGGTACATTTTGGAATTCCGAAGAAACTTGTTCAACTAGTTAAAATGTGTCTCAGCGACCTCATAAGCAGAGTACGGGTAGGTAATAACATGTCAGATAGTTTCAAGATTCGCAACGGATTGGAACAGGATGATGCCTTGTCAGGACCCTGTTTAACTTTGCTTTAGAATATGCGATTTAAAAAATAAAAAGGACAAAAAGGACTAACGTTGAGTGGCATGAATCAACTGTTTGTGTACGCAGATGATGTAGACTTAATAAGGGAAGCTATAGAGTCACTGCAAAGTAACACCGATGGCTTAGTAGAAGCGTGCAATGAGATCGGCCTAAGGTAAACAGTAAAATCAAAATACATGGTAAGTAGCCGAAACACAAGCAAATAACGGAAATAGGTACATAACAATTAAACATGAGAACATAGTGAAAGTAAAAAAAAAAATACTTGGGAGCATACGTAACAAGCGAAAACAAGGTCACCGAAGAAATAAAAACTCGTTTAATATCGGGCAACGCATGTTTCTATTCCGTCCAGAAACTCCGAACCTCGGGATTAATATAAAGGAAGGTGAAATTGAAAATATAGAGAACGGTTATTCTGCCGGTAATACTTTACGGTTGCGAAAGTTGGAATACGAGTCAAGCAGATGAACATAAATACCAGTGTCTGAAATGAGGTTTTGAGAAAGATATACTGGTCGAAACGGAGCGAGATTGCTGGAGAATGGTGGAGACTGCATAGTGAAGAACTTCATGGACTGTACGACTAACGCGATGTTGTAAAATTAATTAAATCACAACAACTAAGATTGGCAGGCCATATAGCTCGGATGGGAGAAAAACGAAGATTATATTCCATCTTGGTCGAAAGCCGGAGGGAAAGAGACCGTTGGAAAGACCGAGACGACTTTGGGAGGATAATAGTAGAAGGGATCTTTGAGAAGTAGGTGTTTGTGATGAAAACTAGCCTGATCTTGCCGAGAAGCGATCCCGATAGCGAACTTTTGTTATTGCGGTGATGAACTGCGAGTTCCGTAAGCCATAGAGTAAGTAAGTATGGATTGTCTCGTGTTGCATAGGTACCTAAAGGCTATAAATAAATAATTCAAATGTAAGTTCATGATGACATGCCATGCTGTCAACCGTTTGTTCGATTGTAGGAATAATCTTTCTCATGCTAAACATCAATCTAAAAAAAAATCTTATGAATACGTTGCCTTACCATTTCTATAATGTTAGGTTTATGCTTCTTGACTGTATTACTTCAGAACTTAAACTAATAGTTTCTCATATCAGATATAAGCAAGCTGCTCATACTGTTTGGTGAGCTATTAGTCTTCTGTGGGGCTGATAGCTGGTGTTTATAACCAGTTGTTAAAGAACAATAATTATTCTGCTAGGCTAGTAGACAACATACTTATTAGAAACGTGACCTTACCTATTCTTATAACATTGTTCACAGAGTTCCCAAGCCCAACACAGTGTTACACTGAATACGACAGCATTTGAATTCAACCATGCGTGGAATAATTCATTTCATTTTCAGTTAATTCTGTTTATTAGCGATAATTTTACAAACTAGTATAAAATAATAAATTAGTCTTAGGTACAGTAAAACCTCGTAAATGGGTACAATCCAGTCCAAAGACATAACTTCTGCTCACGCTTGATAAATTTACTATAATTTAAAATGAAACCGATGTAGATTAAAATTAAAAAACGATGTAGAAAGCATATAATTGATTTTGTATCAGCACTAAAAGCTCTGCATACAGAGAAAACTAGATTTATTATTGATTACAATAAAAATGTAGTTAAATTTTATAAATGAAAGGGTTATTTTTACACGAAACGATGACGTTGTTGAGACATTGTCTTATCATCACGATCACAAGAAAAGTTTAAGCTATGTCTAGCAGGAAGTACGAAAATCCACACACACTAATATTGTTAAATTTCTGTAAGAAAAATATACACAATTATACTCAGGGTGCTATTTGTCACTGGAAGAGTTAGGAGGAAAGCTTAATGGCCAACTCGCACCTATTGGGGTACTGGACGTAAATACACAGATTTTTCCCTACCTACAACTGCGTTTCTTCCAGATTTCATATGCGGGAGCAGGTTAATGTGGGGGGTGGGGCTAACGAAATGTATAAATGATGCATACTGATTCCAGTGTACTAAAATATGAAATAATAATAATATTACAGTACTTAACAATATGTCGTAATTCATAGTTAACCTAAAAATACATGAACAATATTTATAGAACCTGCTATTATATACGTATTTCAGTACAAAAGTGTTGACACCAGTTCTTTCGGGGGAGCAGTTTATAGCCCCCGGGGTGAAAATCCCACTGAAAACATGCCTGAAAGAAACAATGCCTACAAGCAAGCGGCGAAATGATGTATCAGCGGAAACACGAGATGCTAGGGATGTCCTTGCTTTCACCCTACAATTAACAAACTGGTTAAACTTACAATACTATTATGCTATACATAAGGAGTTATTTATTTAGAGTGAATAATGTGAATTTGTAATCATAAAATGAGAACAAAACTTTCGTGGGCAAATTCAAAATTTGCTATAGCATATTCACAACATTATTGTTTTAAAGAATAAACATATTGTATTCTGTTATGCTCTGAAGTTTGTAAACTGCGTTTGATTTATTAAGCTCGTGATCTATGACAAAATTAGCAAGATATTTAGGATTTTATGGGATAATGCGTACATTAAATTTCCCCTGACCCATTTCCGGTTAGCATAGGAGATTCTGATTTCACATGTAGCAGGCTACATATCCCTATACATATCTCTATTAAGTAATTCATTGTACTACAAGTATTTTCACATGAAAACTGACGCATATAATGTTAGAAGTTATCTAGTCTCCCATGAATCATTGGAAATAATATAGTCACCTTATACAAGAGAGATATACCAAGGAAGGGCTATCCTCGATGCGATCGAGCACTGCCATCGTCAGTTCAGGTGTGGTCGTATGACGGTGAAAGCTACTCGGCGAATTTTTTTTCCAGTCGTTTTTGAATTCCTTCGTTTTGATTTGTCAATGAATGATCATAACACGGTGCTCCAAATGCGAATCTCTGCACATGGAAAATGTACAGGTGGAATAGAATGTTAAAAGCACTTTCACGTATGCCCACCGCTAACTGGGGGGTGCGCCCCCAGCTTCCTTCGGACGCACCATGTCCTCCCCCACTTGCACACCGAGCGATACATCCTAGCTTTCAGTAATCCAATCCGCGGAACCTTGGTCACTACAAATTTATTAAATTTCCTAATGCGTATATACATAAAAAACGAAGAGTTACTAGACTGGCTCATATAAAATAAAGTTTACCAAATAAATAAATTTTACATAAAGAAAAAAATCTGTTCTTTTAAAAAATATACGACCACGCCAGGATTCGATCTCAGGACCAGCTTTGCGACACGCTACCAATAAACCAAATTGGCAACTGGAGATCAACCGCTTGTCGGTCTTATTTACTCTCCTCTCTATTATTTCTTATACATTGCTATTTTCATTCAGAGCACCGTACTTTTAGAACTTCAAAAACTAAACTAAAAATAGTCGCTCCCTGGGAGATCGCAGATGGTGCCATTTTGTAGGATCGCCGCATGATTGTGCAAAGATTCGGGACGAGTTTCGGATGCAGAGGCTAAGGCGAATTACAAATGCGACGTTAGGCTCCAAGTTTTATGACTACAATATAGTAATTTTCTTGACATTTTGAATAGATTGTTAATTTTTGATACCTAACTTGTAGTAACAGAAAACGATAAAACGAGATTTCATTTGTAAACATAAGTTATTCAGTCGCCATAGTTGCAGTGATACAATCATGATCATGATTTTGTAATATCTCAAATGGAAGACCAGTACCCACTTACCATAAATCCGTTACTGTTTAACACTTTGATATTCATATCATATGTAAGAACTAAAGAGTTATCCTGCCTATCAATATTTGTTACCTGCAAGAAAAGTAAAGAAAACTGCTGTTACTACATATGAAGGCACTACTCATTAGACAATCATTGAAAATATTATTTAATATGGTAACTGTAGATGAAATGTGATTAGTGCTTCCTTTATGTTCTAATAAGTTTCGAGAAGACAACAAGATAGACCAGAAGCCATAATATGACACAATAACACATCTTGTTTTGGCTCTGCTATGTTCGCTGTAACGTTAATAATATCTGTATTCTCCATACTATGTGAATAATTTACTGATTTCACATGAGGGATCAGAAACAAAGGGATGCAAGTTTATTTGGCTTCTTTTTAAAAGAAAGCTCATCTGATATATACATCGGAGGTAAACTACACCATGCCATTTTCCTATCAAACTAGAGTTCAGGACATAGTTTGTAGATTTGAGCATTCGATTGGAAAGAATTAGTTATTGATAATAATACTATGTGTGTTTCAAAATAAAGTGTATTTTATTTGTGAATAAAACAAGGCGAACAGATCTTAAACTACAGACAGCGTAACGCAGTTACATATGAGATAACACACACACACATACATATTTCAAGGAGAATCTATGAATCATACAGTGCAACAAGAATATGGAAACTTCCTATGTTGTTGTTGTTTGTCTCCGCTGGTTTTCACATGTGAGAGATAGGGCCAGCGTATACCACAGGGTTTGGTTTTGGCAGATGTTTTACGGCCGGATGCCCTTTCTGACACCAACCCACACCAGCAATCCGGGTATGGGCAATCGAAATGTTACTATGAAATGGAAGTCCCACTGGTAATCAAACCCAGGCCCTTCGCACCAAAGGCGAGCGCGGTAACCACATGGCTACGCAGGAGCTCTTATGTAAATTTCCTATAACCTTGGTTAACACGAATTCAATACCACACCCAGTCCATGTCTTCAACTCCAGAAAGATGCTACCAAACACAACTACTTCAAGTTTAAGCTGAACCACCTAATTACAGGTATGTTGTCTAATATGCTAATTCAAAGTATGATTCATCTGATAAAGTGTAATTGAGTGTTCTACACAATGTCCCAACCAGTTATATTATTGTATCTCGTGTTTTACGTAATTTAGATTCTCTGTTACTCGGTAATGTCGTACCGAGAATATGCGTCTGCCATAAGAAATGTAATCATGTATACTTTTCATTAATGTTGTAAACTGCATTATCCTTAAACCAACAAATCCTCTGGCATAGAATACGCTGCCATAAACACAAGACTCCGTAATTCTACGAATTTCGTCATAGTAATAAACAAACAATTTCAGACTTTCACACTGTTATGTCACCAATTAATACAAACACTTATCAATCTATCACATTCCCCTATGACATAAGAGTCGGCCTTTCCCACTATGTACTGAACAAAAGGTTTGGGAAAAAAGTGACATTATTCAGTTTACCTCCGAGGTACAGATATAAGACAACAGGGACACATTGGACCTTAATGCGTCTTAGAAAACACTAGGCCGATTGCAAAGACGGAGTTTATTGTTATGTTAGTCTAAGTTAGACTTAGGCTTAAATATCAATTTTCGAATGCACCTGCTTAGCCAAAACCATGGTCTAGCCTAGGTTTAAGTATTTGCAATCCGGAAATTAAGTTCACCGAATTTATGTAGGATTCGCATGTTCCCGGAAATACACCCTTCCTCAAAGGAATTAAAAGATCTAAATCCTTAGTATATTTAGTGACACGATGAAAATAGAAATTGATTAGAGTTTCAAAAATATTCAGTAAATTAATATACAGAGAGTTGAATACGCCATGTTAATTATTTCGCTCATCTAGTTTAAAATTTAGAGTATTTGAGGTGAGTCAAACACAAGCTCAAAGGCGGGTTGACGTGTGCCGTCAGTGCTCGATTAGAGGTATCATGACCAAGACATCAAGCCGATTGTAACTTACGATCAAAAATAGACCTTTTGCCGCAATCCAGTCTGCAGAGACCAGTGGTTTAACCCCGGCGACCTTCTGGAACTATGGTCAAACATGAAAGGCTAATGGTGATGTTATTTGTATGATGAATATTTGGAGGTGTGATCCACTTTGAATTAGTTCCAGATGGTCGCGTCATCAACGCTGACCTCTACCCAGCAAGCCAAATGCCGACTCCGACAGCGGCCTGATCAACTAATTGTCGGGAAGTAGTTGGGAGAAGGTAGGCACGATTCATAAGTGGCGTTTGGTCGTCGGGCCATTTTGCGGGCTGCCGTTGGGATCGGTATAGAGACATAACCGCCCAAAACCCTCTCTCTGACTTCGGCTCCTCTTCGGATTTTTCAAACCCCACGTCGGCCCTCCCGGCGGCCCAGCGTTCGCCGACCAAATGCCGACGTCGGATCGACGTCGCCTGGCTTGCTGGGTACTAGCAAAAACTCGATCTAATGTATGTAGTTGCGGTCCGAAAGTTCCCGGTTTACTTAACTGGAAAAGGGATTTCATCCTGGAGAACAATATTCCGACCCATGTTGCTGCTGTGACCTGCCAAATCCGATAACTGCAGGGAGTCGAACTTCTCCCTTATCCAGCTTGTTCACCAGTCCTTGCACACAGCGACGGCCATTTATTCCTTTCGATGTCGCATTTTCTTAGCAGAACTTATTGAAACATAAACGAAGTCAAAACAGGAGTCCGAGACTTCGTTGTCTCGAAGACCACCGAGTGGTAAGGGAAAGGAATAAAACATTTAGTTCAAAGATTACTAAATGTTATAGAACATAATGGATTGTACTTTGAAGATTATATCTCTTTCTATTTTTTTCGATATGAGCATTTTAAGTTTTTGTCACGAGGTCGCGAACTTATGTAACACCCTATATTTCTGACCCTCTATACTGATTTTATCTATTGATTTCTACCAATTTCAGTTTAGTCCAGTCAGTAAGACGTTTGATTTCTAACTGAACAACACGTGTTCAAATATTGATTCAAGCTTCTATTATTTTCTATTCCTGAAAAGTCCAAGGTACCGGGGGTTTCTATTCGACAACTTACTGGAACTTACTGTTTTGACAGTGTAGCGACAATCAATTTAATGAAATTTTGACCAAGATAACTTGCTATATTTTAAGTGGTCTCAAGTATGATTGTTGATGATAACGATGTTCGAGACATTTCAACAAGATGATTAAGAATTAATGTGGGAAATTTGTAAGCAACGATTTTTATTTTATACTTACTTGTGGGCCATGCAAAGGGTATTGTTTTTCTCCGTAAACAAAATTTAATCCTGCCCAACTGAGTCGTTCCGCAATGCTCTGCTTGTCACGTGGATGAACTCTGTAAATGAAAGATAATAATAATAATAATAATAATTACTTACCTACTTACTCTATAGCTTAAGGAAATCGCAAGCTCATCACCGCAGTAACAAACGTTCTCCATAGGATTCTATCCTGAGCGAGATGAAGCCAGTTTTCATCACAAGCACCTGCTTCTCCAAGATCCCTTTTAATATTATCCTCTCAACGTCTTCTCAGTCTTCCTAACGGTCTCTTTCCCTCCTCCGGCTTCGCAACCAAGATGGAATAATCTTCGTTTTCCCCCCATATGAGCTACATGGCCTGCCCATCTTAGTAGTCGTGATTTCATTATTCTTACACTATCGGGTGAGCCATACAGTCCGTGAAGTTCTTCATTATGTAGTCTCCTCCATTCTCCAGTCATTCAGTTTCGGCCCGTATACCTTTCTCAAAACCTTTTTTTCCGAACACTTGTAATTTATGTTCATTTGATAGGTTTGTATTCCAACATTCGCAACGTAAAGTATTACTGGCAGAATAACTGTTCTCTATATTTTCAATTTCAACTTAATTGATGTTAATCGCAAGGTTAGGAGTTTCTGCACATAATGGAAACATGCGTTATCCGATACTAAACAACTTTTTATTTCTTCCGTCACCTTGTTTTCGCTTGTTACGTATACTCCCAAGTATTTAAATTTGTTTACTTTCTCTATGTTCTCATTTTTAATTGTTATGTACCAATTTCCGTTATTCACTTGAGTTTCGGCTTGTTACCATGGATTTTGTTTTTCTATATTTACCTGTAGAGCTATCTCATCGCACGCTTCTACTAAGACATCGGTGTTACTTTGTAGTGCCTCTATATTTTCCCCTGTTAAATCTACATCATCCGCGTACACGAGCAGTTGACTCAAGTCATTCAACGTTAGTCCTTTTTGTCCTCTTTTATTTTTAAAATCGCATATTCTAACCCAAAGTTAAACAATAGTGGGCCGACATATTATTACATATTCGTACTCTGCTTATGGGATCACTGAGATACATCTTCACTAGTTGAAACAATTTTTTCGGAATTCCAAATCGTATCAAGATACTGTATAACTTTTCCCTTTTGATAGAATCATGTGCTTTCTTAAAATCAAAGAATAGCTGGTGAACCGTCCCATTGTATTCCCATTTCTTCTCCAAAATTTGTCTCAAGACAAAAATCTGGTTCAACGTGGATCTATTTCTTCTAAATCCACATTGGTGATATCCAATTATTTCATCTACGTATACACTTAGACGTGTTAACAGAATATTACTTAATACCTCGTAACAGGTTGGAAGTAACGAGATTCTGCAGTAATTATTAGTTCGATTTATCCCCTTTTTTGTAAATCGGAACTATTACTGAGGTTTTCCATTCGTTTGGGAGCTCCTCCTTTCTCCATATAGCACTTATCAATTTATGTAGTTCCTTGATTAGTGCCGTTCCTCCTGTTTTAATTAATTAATCTGGAATATTGTCTATTCCTGATTATTTGAAATTTTTTAAATTTCTTTACCGACATTTCGATCTCGATCGCACTAGGTTCGGGAATTCACGGTTCTGCGGTATGGATTTCAAATTCCTCTATTTGTTCCCCGTTGTGTACATTAAGAAGTTTGTCGAAATAACTTTTCCACACATCGACAATTTTAGTCGGATCACCCTGAAGATCTCCACGTTCATTTCTAATCATTCCTAAGCTCGGCTGGTAACCTTTCCTTAACGAGTTTACCCCTTTGTATAGATCTCGTCTGTTATTTGTCTTCCCGTTTTCCTCAATCTCCTGAATCTTCTGGGTCAGAGATTCTCGCTTTTTGTTTCTGAACTTGCGTGTGGCGTTTCGTTTCGTGTTTAAGTAGTGGTTTATATTTGCTTCGCTTTTATTACTTAGCCATTGTTGCCTTGCTTGTTTTCGTACCTCATGAAGCTTAAGGCATTCTTCATCAAACCAAGGTTTGTTTTTCTGTTGTTTCTTCTCACTTACATGTTCCTTCGCTGCGTTCTTAATTGATTCACGAATTGTCTCCCACATCTTACTTACATCAATTTCATTATTAATATCATCTTTATTATTACTCGAGTCGGCTAAGATTTAGAACCTATTTGAGAGTTCGAGTTGGTAATCTGCTTTTATGCTCGGATTATTTAATCGTTTCACTTCGAATTTCAATTCTTTTGACCCCTTGCTTTCTCTGTTCGCGATGCATAACTTTCCCTTACTTTTGTGATCACTAATTGATGGTCGGTGTCACCTTCCGCTCCTCTGTAAGACCTAACATCCATTATATTTGTGTGTGTGTTCTTCTACCTATTAATATGTGATCGATCTGGTTGAGCGTTTTGCCATCCGTAGATACATATGTGTATTTGTGTTCAAAATACTTGCTCTTTACCAGTAGGGTTTTCGAAATCGCGAAAGTTATCAGTCTTTCTCCATTCTTATTGGTCTTTTCGTGAAGGTTGTATTTGCCTATAGTAGGTCTATATTTTTCTTCCCTCCATACATTTTATCATTGAAATCACCCAACACAATTTTTGAATTATACTTCGGCATTCGATCAAACAGCCTTTCTCGCTTTCGTGGAATATATCTTTGGCGTTATTGCCACGACGACCTCGGTCGGAGCATAGACGTTTAATAGAACCGTGTTGCCCGATCGAGTACGTATCGTAACGTACGATAGTCTTTCGTTTACGAACCCTATATTCTGAATCGCCTGAAGAATACTGTTCTTAATGAGGAATCCTGTTCCGAAATCGTGAGACTGTGTTCCCCCGTAGTAGAAAGTGTACTTGCCCTGTGGGATGCTATCTTGATCCTCCCACCGAACTTCTTGTATCGCTAATATGTCTAGCTCGTACATCTCGGTCTCGCGTACCGTCACCTGAAGAGCGCCCGTTTGGTATAATGTTCGTACGTTCCTATTCTAAGGTCTTTCTTAATCCTATTCTTGGAGTCACCTGCAACATTCTGTACCCGGAGATCCGAGTGAGGAACTCCGGAATATTTTACTTCACGGTATCTGGTATAATATGATACTTGACACGATTTAGCGGTTTAGAGTTGTCAACTCTACGACCTCGCAGTAAAGGCAAACATTCAAGATGTCGTCCTCTGTTTATCTCTGAGCTTTGCCGTTGCCATTCATCTTCAACCTCAGAGTGGTAATGGTGATGCTGCTTCTCCTCATCGTCATATTTTTGTTTGGGGTTATCCTCCCCTAACCTTTGTAGATCCCTCCACTAACTGCAAGGCAGCAGCACTGGTTTTGGTCTGCCACGGAATATTTCCGGTACCCACCATATCTGGTCGGCATTCTGTTTTAAAGTTCCAGTGCGGTTAAAGCCCTAAGTGCACTCTCCCTCATCAGATTGTCAAATATGGTCGGATTCGGTAAAATCGTTCTTTCGTCAAGCTGTCATACTTAAATTGAGTATCGTTACAATGACAATGGTTGATGGTTTAAATCTAATACAATTAAAGCCTTAAGATAATTTCCCTACATCATCGTGTGAGGAAAGTTTGGAAATGATGAATTGTGTGGATCATTCCTATGCAACGCTCAAATATGTGCTTAATAAATGAGTCTTGTTATCATGGAAATGGTAAATATTCGAAAATTTTTAAGTTGTTCAAGCCTTAAGTATTTCTCTTCAGCATACTGTAACGTTTGGCTGAAAACCGGTTAATCGTTCTTACCTAGCGCTCGAATACGTGTTTAATGAGTAACTTTGGTTTCCTTGAAACAGTGATTGTTTGATCATTGCAATAGGTCAAAATTTAAGGCTACGGTATTTCCTTGCTTCACTATGTGAAGTTTGTCTGCAACTAGATAAATCTTTCCTACGTAATGAACGAATATGTGTTTAGTAATTTAGTGTCGCTGCTTTGGAAACAGTAAATGGTATAAATTTTAATATGGCATAAGCTTTAAGGGTTGAAAACTTTGTAACCATAGAGAGTTAGAACGGAATGGTCTAGCCGTTCACATAGGAAGCACGAATGTTTTATTAAATACTCTTTACCATAGAAATGGTATTAAGTTGAATGTTGCAGCTTCGCTAAAGCATGGGGCTCATTTAATCACTATAGTAATTTTGTAGAACTTCTTGCGAATTGCGTGAAAATGCGTTACTTCGTGAATTACCGTAACCATGACAATCATACATCTTTGCGTCAATCTCAAACCTTTTCAACGTCCCCAAGCACAACGAGTACCACTGTGCGATAACTGGTGATCATCGATACAGAAACATCAGAGGAATATTATTTTTTTTTAAAAATGTACAAAGTGATCGCACAAGAGTGATACTATTGGTATAATAGCAGTCGCCGTTCAATTTCTATACGTAGTCTCCTTAGGCATTGCTCTCTAAACCCTAATCGAAATTACTTCAATAGATTAGGCTAGATTAGAAAGACTTTATTTCAGTACACTTCTTGTAAATAGGAGATTGTAGGGCACAAACACCTTTTCAAAATACATCTTATGACATGCACTACAACACTATGTTCCTTAGGACCAATATATGCTCAATTCATCACAACTCCGATTCTATATTACAAAAGGACACTGCTAACACACAACATCCGTTCGCCAATTAAAATCGGCATATACTTTCCAAATACATACCATCCAGGTCTCCTCTCACATCTATCAGTCCTCTCGCACAGTAGGACATGTTTTAACTATAAGGTATCTTGTTTATCCTACTCGAAGACGACCTTATCTCATCTTATATTATTGTTTCTCGCGGGTGACCACGATAGTCCCTTTGGCGATGGTCTTTCTTTATTTGTATTATTTTTTATTTTCTTTCAGTATTAGGATTCCTTTGAAGGATCCATTGTATTGGTGCCATTATTTTTCTTGTGTTTTCGGTCTTTTGGTTCTTGATTATTTTTCTCTTGTCTTTTGTTCTGTTTATGCACTTTTTTTTACCTATTTCTATTTCCTTCACTTTCCATTTTTCTAGTATTGGCTTGTTCTTTTATTTTTCTTCCCCCTCATTTTGGTAATTTCAGTGTTTTAATTATACAACTTTGTATTTGATTTTCCTGCGTTAGAATTACCTAATCTCTTCAAAACAAGGGAAATTGATTGAATAAAAATTCATTCTTTTCAAACCAAAACTGACCTATTGTTGAATCATTATATAAATGCTTTCATCCCATAGATCGTTTCTTTGCCATACAGCAAAGAGCTTAGCTTGTCCAACTCAATATCACAATATAAAGATGTTTTTACCGTCTTTTTGAAAGAGGAGTCGAGATAAACTTCTCGGAAGGTCAGTACTTTACACTTTGATTATCCAACAGGTTTAGTCGACAAAATCTTGTTCAATTTATGATATCGTCGATTACACTATATTCAAATATTTCAGTATGAGTTTTATCGGTATTCTTATAGTGATAGTTGATCGAATTCCCTGTACCAAAGTATTGCCGATCAAAATATCTTCAGTTGTATATCATATAGTTAGTGGCAGGGGTGTAGTTGAGCCAGAGCGGGGCAGGGCGTCGTCCCGGTACTTCTTTAGACATCAGTCTCTGGCTTCTCGTGTTACTTAATTTTTTATTTATTTTTCAACAGATGTTTTTACGTAGAGGTTATCTAGAAAATATTATAAACTAAATAGCACTTTTGGTAGCTATAAAGTACAAGATAATTGTGTATGTTGCGTGCCACAGAAACACAACAATTTAAGAGTTTCTATGTAAATAGGATTAATTAAAGTTATTTCCTAGCTTTCTAAAGTCTTTGTTTAAAATAGTCAAATGGCATGCTTTCTTTGACATTTTTACTAATACAACTCTTTGTGGTTGGCTAATTGTTGTGTTCTTCAACGTAAGTCCATGATCGTTTCCTTTAGTTTCCTGCTAACATCGTCAGGACACTTTTTAGTGTTATTCTTTAATATGAAAAGCATTGTTACATTGGTACGATTAAACCAAATGTACCGGTATTGTTTAACACGTTCGACGTATTTTAGATACGGGTAATCTTCAATTTATGTTGTTTTATTACAGATTGAAGATTTCCTGTTGTCCTTGGCTGATTGTTATTGAGACTTTAACTAGTAATAATGTCAACCTAAACCCCTATATAATCTCATTTTGTCAAAAAACAACACAGCTCGTTACTGTAAATCGGACGTTAACCTTATGTTTGCAAATGCAAAAACAAATATATTTAAACGTATGAAGCTCTGTGAATAATGTTAGGTTAGATTTTCTTATACCTTAGTTAATGTTGGAATATGTTCTATATACTTATGTTAGATCTGGAACCTATTGAAGTCTAGTTATTAGGGATTTATGACCAGTGGCGTAATAGTAAGAAAATAGTATCACAATTGTCAGTCACTTAATTGATCCACGAATGCTTAGTTATTATTATTTAGGTAAGTACGTGTGTATATTAATGTGTACCTTTATCATATAGCAATGATAACAATAAAGCCCTTGCTACTACGAACATCAATAAACCGTGTTGTGTAACAAAGTCACAGCCAGAAAAAGTTGAGAAATTACCTGCCAAACTTATATTAATATTGAAGGTAAATAAATTTTGTGCACGTCTTGTGCAAATAAATAAATAAATAAAATATAAAAATGTAAAGTTCACATCATGTGGGCACAAGCTGGCATTCCATAGTCATACGTGGAAGTCGTTAGAAAGAGGAATTGCTTGGAAATATTTAGGGCTTCAGTTTACCTTCAAACTACAGTACAGTAGAATAATGTGGAAAGTAATTTGGTCACATGTTGATATGTGGTTGAGACGGAATCATATGTAAGAGCATATCGTTTCAGTTGATCAAGCTAACAAAATATGTGAACTAAAATTTGACATGTATAAATACAAGCTGAAATCAGTGGTATAATAAGAGAATAAACTGAACACGACTTTTCCCCTGAAAAATCTCAGTGAAAATATTAAAATCTTCAGTTGATGGGAAATTCCCTATTCCTCATGATTTTGCACCCTGAATGAAAGTTAAAGAACTGTATACCGGTACATGGGGAAGAAGACACTTTAAAATATTTTATTTTCTAATCCTTTATATTACATTACTGAACTGCAGATATTTTAATATAAAAAGTTTCGAGAATATTAAATAAAATAAAACTATATGCTTGAGAATTAGAACACTTGGCGATTAATAAGAGTAATAACAAAGGGAAGTGTCCCAATGTTTCTTTATATATTGATGATTACTTTTCTTACCGTTCAACAGAAGTGTCGTAATCTGGGAGATCGAAAGCTGTAGCCATAAAAGACTCCGGCATAACATCATTGGGAACATATCCATGGTCTGCTGTTTGGTGCCATCGCATATACGACCACTCATCCGTGGTGACTGGATTGTTTGCATGTAACTAGAAACAAAACCAGGAAACTTAATAGTAATGGAAGAAAATATACATAATTCACTAAAATACCACTAAACTTGAAATGCCGAGATTGCTAGTAGTAATGACTCAACGTAGGCATCTCTAACTGAATAAACCTCTTCCCTAACACGTGTAGTCGTGGATGACAATCTTCAACATACAACAGTGGTCGGCCATTTTCACTTAAATATCATTGAAACAAGATCTATGTCACATAAAATGTGTATAAAAGATATAGATCAAGTTTTAAAACAGTTTTAACTTGATATTTAATTTTTATCAGCTATCGATAGGAGTATTATATGCCTGGGAAAAGATTAAAAGATTCAGGCTTCGATGATTAACTTAGAATATGCCGAAAACGTTATTTGAGAGTGAAGAACAACGTCCTAAAATGTAAGATAACAATTGTCGTTTTATCACGGTTTTAAGACATAATTTTTTTTTTCAGCTTTTCAATTTTCTTTTTTCATTTTATATCATAATATCGCGAGACGATGTTATAATTAATATAATTTGTATGTAAAACCAAAATTATGAAGATTAATTCAATAAACAATATTGCAAAGAGATCATGGCTACAGACATCCACTTTGACATGAATAAAGAACGAAGGTATTGAACAATAGGAAATGAGTAACCAGAAAAGACAACTAAGCATGAAGACATTGCACCTCACATCATCAGTTTCAGAAATTAGTAAAGAGTTTAGATGTAAATATTACGAAACCGGATATGAGCAAATGCAAATGTTAGCAAGAAGAACGGAAATGACAACATCACACAAGAAAGTAAAAGAGCAAACATCAGCAATATAACGGGAAATGAGGCAAGCAGACCGACAGCTAATTCAGTCATGAATTGTGAAATGGCATACATCCGCAGTTTCACAACATAAGGAAAGCCCACAACCAACCAGCGGCGAGATAGCATGCTAAGTCAGGAACTTCTAACAACCCTGAGTAAGCAATGGCAATGACCTTTCACCAAGATCAAGGACAACGACGAGGTATATAAACTGCCGGTGCTGGGTACCCAGGATCACCACAACTACACGCAACCTTTTGACACAACCTCACTGATTACACCCAGAGAGCTACAGGCCACAATCAAAAAGTTACATGCAAAACGTGCTGCAGGTCCGGACAGAATTTCTCCCGCTGCAATTAAACATATACCAAGGAAACTGCTTGTCTTATTAACTAGATTATATAATGCAATGCTGCGCCTTAGCCATTTCCCACCTCAATGGAAAATTGCTAAGGTTGTCATGATACCCAAACAAGGCAAAGAACTACTTTACCCGCAAAATCACAGACCAATTAGCTTACTGCCAACACTCAGCAAATTGTTCGAAAGACTAGTCCTCACACGCCTATTCAAACATATACAAGAAAACAACCTGCTGCCTGAGCATCAATTTGGCTTTCGCCCACAATTCGACACCGTGGCTCAGCTCGTAAGAGTGGTAGAAACTATAACGTTACAATTTAACAAAAAAGCACACGCAATAGGAGTATTCCTGGACACTGAAAAAGCCTTTGACAGGATCTGGCACAGGGGGCTTCTGTTTAAACTAAAAAATATGGGATTCCATCCGCAATACATCAAACTTATAAAATCATACTTACTCAACCGTTCATACTTTGTTACTCACAAAAACAGCACATCAGAAATACACCCGATATCTGCGGGAGTTCCACAGGGTTCGGTACTGGGGCCAATCCTGTTCAATTTGTATTCAGCAGACATACCGAAGCATCAGCACACTACAATAGCAACTTTTGCTGACGACACGGCGATATTTGCTCTATCGCAAAATCCCCGCTTTGCGCAAAAGTATGCACAGGAACACCTTGAACGGATTGAAGAATGGACCACCAAATGGCGAATTAAATTAAACACAGATAAAACTGCAGTAGTACATTTCACTAAACGCAGACTACAACCACCTCCACCACTCTTACTATATGGAGAACAGTTAATTTACTCAAACCATGCGGGTTATCTTGGCATAGAACTAGACGAAACACTTCTTTTCAACCTACACCTCAAGACCACAGCTAACAAAGCCACTGCCAGACTAATCGCACTATACCCAATGTTCAGAAGCCCAGAACTCACAACAGAATCAAAATTACACATATATAAAATGATGATCAGGCCAATGCTGACTTATGCAGCACCAGCATGGCAGCATGTCTCTAAAACACATCACGTACTACTGCAGAGAGTGCAAAACAGAGCTGCAAGAATGATAACAGGCTACAGCCGCGACACCCGAATAGTACAATTACATTACTTCAAACGCTTGAGGAATTCATAAAAACAATATGCCGGTCTTTCTGGAACCGCATGTCCCAGTCAATTCATCAACCTCTTCATAGGCTGGGCATGGCCCAGCCTCCACGATACACACACCGTATGCCACATCCACGATAAACAGCACTAGCTAAACAACTCATTACACAGAGTGCGACAGTTGCACTCTATCAACACACATACGTAAAAATCATCAAGACAAAGTAAATCACACTTAGAAGGCATGGGCCTAGGCCCGAAACTTCAAATAAATAAACTAACAATTACTTGACCCAGGATCAGTCTTTAGACACCAGTCTTCACAGCTTAATTTCCAGTTTGTATTGCAAGCGACCATCAACAGCATAATCATTCTACGAAAATAGACAGGACCTTTTTGTTCGACGCTATGTTCGAACTCAGTGAGCAAGTGCATCGATTAAGTGTATTAAATTTCATCAGTGAACATCTTTCGACCTACAAATTATACAAACATATTCGAAGAACAATTATTGGACAGAGGTATGTGCATTGCAATAATAGTAGTTCTTATTGGTTAAGAACAATAGTGACTGTCACAGTTATTGGTAAATTCATTATAAATAGTTATTCATGTCAATTGCAGTCTGATGCGACCGATATGGAGTAATGTGTAAAAAGTAAGTGTTTTCTTACATTATTTCCTCCTCTCGATTAAGGAAGCGAGTAACTGATAGTAACGCCTATGTTTATGATATATTTAAAAAGTAATTAGTTCAATCATCTGCGGTGGATAGTTCCATGAGCTTGAATTGTTAGAGGAAAAGATCAGCAATGTTTCAGAAAAGGCTTCCATGTGAAACAGGCTTTACTGCTATCACCGTTCAGAGGGTTGCCAGATTCTGGGAACTGTAACTAGGTTCATTGTACGTACATATTTTATATCCAACCAGCGTTTAAGTATGTATTTACACAGCATGAAATGTTACCAGTACATTTTAAAACATTTTAGTTATTTCGGAAGCAGTTTCTTTTCTGAAAAATGATTGAGAAATATATTTTAAAAGAATATTTTCTTTTTTACTGGTAAGGCTTTTAACGTCAGGGGGTTATTTTGTAAATATTTCCATTAATGACATATTTAAAAAATATATAGTTCAAAATATATTTTCCAGTAATGCTTCATGCTTTTGGTTCAAACTACTTGAATATAAAAATAAATGCACATGTTTGGTCAACAGGTATAATGATACTTTTTATAAACACATATTTTCCAACATTTGACCGGTTTGAAATTTATCGACAGGGAATTTCGAAGTTTTTTTCTACAAAGCTAAGGGTTTCTGGCAACTCTGTCAACGAAGTTAACATCTACTTGGAAATTGATCGAGACGGCAAATACCAATAATTTCTGGTCTGTTTAGATATTTTTGGCATTTAAACCTATTGTAGTGCTTTATGCCAACACCTACAGTAATTTCTGCATTAAGCAATAATGCATACATAGTTTCTTTGTCCTTGTTTGCAGTCTTCTTACTTCTGAGTAGTAAGGAAATGTTCGAGGGTTGTCGCTGGCTTGAGACAAGCTTGAAAACATGTCCTACAACTGGTACTTACCTGGCTGACCAGTGGTTCTGAGTGTCCGACAATGGAGAAAATTTCATATTTTCCTAAAAACAATCTTTATATGAAATACGTGTATTATTTTAAGTTAGAAATGTATTTTAGTTGAGAACGGTGTAAAGAAATAAAGTAAAGAGTGTAAATGTAAGTATTAGCCCAAAAACGAAATTTGGAAACAAAAGAAGTGAAGAGTCCTTTAACTAACCGGCCACCGGTGCCCTTACTCGTAGTCAAATATTGTTAAAGTCAACCATATAGTCAACCAAATGAAAGAAGCGGATTGGTTGATCAAATATGGTAAGAAATTGTATCAAATAGAAAGACTATATGGTAGCCAGACATTCATAATTGAACAACTTGCAATGGATTCAGAAGTACTTTGGATGAATCTGGCCAGTGATGTCTGTCCCATATCATTTTAACTAATAAGCAAACATTATTGGTGTAATCACAAGAGTTTTCAACTATGAAATATTCATCATCATATTCTCCGAGGACCGTATGACGTTCCTTAGTGTTAGTACTGTGGGATCAAAGAGTCATGGGAGTCTCACCAGCACGTCACATTATTCTTCTCTTGGTCAGTGCGCATAAACATCGAAACTGGATGTACGAATATTGTTGACGGGTAGTCGGGTATGATGAGATGATGGATGGTTTGGTTGCGGCTTAGGGTCCATGAAATCCTGCACCGAACATGCCAATAAGATAACGTCCAGAGTGATATGTGATGCACCATAGGAAAGCACATCCTTTCCACAAGCGAGTGCACAAAACAACTGATTACAGTAATATACACTTTGTACCATGGTGATGTGAGACTGTGCAGCCGCCATACGTTTATAGCCGGTTTCCGCCTCGTATCCCTCATTAAAGACCATCTATATGCATCTCCAAAGCCTAAGAAATCATATGGAAAAATTAAGTTGAGCTTTGAAGTCACCACCTACGATTCGATTAAATTATGGGACGGTGTGAAACTTTTGAAGCTCTAAAGGGCTTCCGTTTATTTGCCTCCTGGAGTTGCTGCGCTTTTCTGGATTTTGAATAACACAAACTGTCATTAGGTGAGTGTAAATTAAATTCTGGTAAAACATTTCCACATGTGAGTGCACGAAATAACCTGCATTAATTTACATTTCTTTTATTAAATAAGGGATTAAACACACATTTTAGTTCATAAAGTTAGTATTTCAGTTCAATCAAAACAAATATTTGAACTGATATAGGCGAAAAAACATTCCTAAACGGCTTTATCTCATTAAAACTAATGTTGATATGCATTCAATTGCAGTACTTTCGTGTAGCTAAGTCGATGACAGTGAGATACATTCCTTCTTGCTCATTGTTTGGGAAAGATAAGAAGAGACAAACCTTTGGAATTGGTGTAAGATACTCCCTTCTGCCAAGAAGCACAAAGGCCAAATTTACCCTTTCTTTACTTTCTCTGTGGCAACAAGGCTAAAGTAAAGTAAATTTTACTCGATTTAATCTTTTCATCATACCAAAACAAGTTAAAGAAAAAAATAAATTTTGAAACAAGCAATTTGGATTAACTTCAGAGCCTTTTCTTCATTATCATAAAATATTAAAAAGATTTTCTCAGAAAAATGTGTTGGGCAGCAAAACTACATCTACTTGATCTTTTTCTTTTTAGGAATATCTTCTTGAAAGCTGTGAATGTATTGTTTGCATTGTTAACAATCTCCATAACAACATTTTACTTACTGTTTCGGCGTTCACTTTTGGAACTCGTTATGAAATAATAATATTCTTGGTGTTGGTTTGTGCAAGAACATTATATGAGGCTTGTACGAGAAATTTTGTGCAAAACAATGGCCAGGAAGGAACGTCAACAAGGTCAGTAAAGTGTTAGATAATGTTTGGTTGTAATTTATGTAGATCAGACATATTTTAAAGGTTATTCAGTGTAACTTTCTAGAGAAACACAACCTTTGTCCCATAAGTTCTCGGACCGAACATTATATATCTGGAACCAATTATAAATTTTCTTATGGCATACATTTGGAATGAGAAACAGAAATCGTTTCATTTGAAAGTTGTGCCTTGAAAATATTTTCCATAAGTAAGTAATGATGCAGATGCTGGAGATGTTGAAGGTCTTCAAAAGAACTCTGGAACTTCTCTTCATTATGTAAACTGGAGGTCAGTTGCGTATGGACTGGGATAGAAAGTAGTTACAGAGAGATAGTCGGTAGGTCAGTCATTACGGACAGTTTCTAGAACTTCGTTACAAATCTAGATCCGTTCAGTTTTTTCTTAGGAGTAATGTTCAGAGAACACTTTTCATGCTGAGTTCGTTTCTGTAAGTATTTTGATAGGATTGAATGGTACGAGGTTTTCGAAGTGCTAAACTATATCGCTAACATTCGCACCGTCACTAAGCGAGTTTTGCCAGACTCTACAAACTTTTCTCACAATATGGTCTGCAATATTTATGATCTTCAAGATCGTGAGTCGTGAACGTCCTTGCTTCCATCTTAAAACTGCCTATACCCCTCAAATAGGGCATTTATTTAGACATCATTTCTGAATATATCACAACAATTGCCGCTTTTCTGAGCTAAATTTCTACAATACTTACCAATGTTGCATCTCCACTATGTTAGACAAAAAAAAAGCACGTAAACATATATATAAGCTTACTTGTCCGGTTTTGAAGCCTATGTAGTTGTATTTCTGAACCCATATATCGTACATATAGTATGCCCTTACGTTTGAGTGATTACATCCCTTAGCGATTAAAGGTATAACTAAAACGTTTTACCTAGATAATGGCCTCCCAAACATTCCCTTCGTGTACCTCAATAAATAGTAAGAAGAGACTTCCATTAATATAACCGTCGAAGGTCCCGGTTTCGAGTCCCGGCAGGGGCATAGGTGTCTTTTAACTCTAACGTGACGGGCCCAACTCAATAGTTACTAGACTGGCCCGTAAAAAATAAAGTAACCAAAGTTTTTATCCAAACAAATATAAAAATATATATAATATTACTTGCAAAAAGTATTACAATAATGATATCCTAGTGCATTTATTAATATAATTAGTATTCTAAATTGGTTGTCCATATACTATTATTACCTGAAAGCTCTGAAAATGGTTCAAATATGCTTTCTCTTGCATGGAACTAAAACAGTATACTTCGACCTCTTTTAACCCTTATTAACATATGGCATAATCCTTATTAACTATGTGAACAATGTGAAGGATATAATAACCGGATAAAAATAGTGGAATGTAATTACTTACTTAATTGAACACTGGACAAGCTCTTAAGACCAAATACTGTGGCATACGAGAGAAATGAACTTAGCGAGCACTCTATGTGGGGAAAGGATATACCAGCCAGAGCATAAATTTAGGTAAAATTCCGGTATTCGCTTGATGAAACCGAAAAAGTTGGAAGACCTATGTCAGGATTGACGATTTCAACTTGCATTTTTTCACAGTGGTTATCCAAAATACATGGGGTTATACACTGGCTTACGGAGGATTGTATGAAATTTTTGGTTTGTTTGAAACACATCCGTTTGATTCTGAATGTAGGTGAATCAATCCTAGGTGATTACTTGTTTGCAAAATATTAATCCAATTTCATTGAAACTTTATTATAAGATAACTTTGACATTTCATTCCCAATAAAAGGCAGTTTTAACCAAACTGAAGAAACAACTCTCCATTGTTCTTTAAAACTGATGACAGTAACCTAGGACTTACAAAAGCACTTACCTGAACGAAACCAAATGGGAACGTGGGCTCATCTCCTTCATTGGAGGCGTGAAATATACTCTTCCATGAGTTGATCATCGTTGGAAACATGCAAGTGTAGTTAGTTGGTTTACCAACATTATTCTCCCCTGTAGAAAACAACATGCATGTACTCCCTGGTAATGGCTAGATACAAGTAGTAGATAATTAATATAAACCATTTTTTCAAAGTCGAATGTTACAATTAGAGGTTCTAATTACTGGTAAGTGTAAAGAGAATAATATGTTTAAAAACCAAGATAATGAATGACTGCAATAATAGTTGTTCTTTGGGCCAGACATTATGAACATCCATGGATAATGAGAAATATATCAGCTGATGCAAAAGGAAATGAATCTGGCCATATATACATAAAGATTCAAATTCAGAATCCATGCAATTGGATGAGAAATTGTATCACTGTATTTATTTGCACAAGATGTCCGATAAGCTACTGCTCATTAAATGTACGACTTGTACTTACGTGTTGATACAGATATAATTTAAATGAAATGACCTGACACGACAAGTGGAACTGGTTTGTCTTTGGCAACCTGAATTTGTTCTCCTACGTAGCGCGTGCGGCTGTGAAAACTACCCACACCGCTGATGCATCACTGTAGTCACTTAATTACTTCTTCGGAAATCGCATCATCTACCGCGAATATACGGCCAGCCCAATCACCAGATTTATTACCGCCCAAGCTTTTCCTGTGGGAGCGCTGAAGAATAAGGCTTAAACAAATAATTCACACCCCTTTAGGGATTACAGGTTGCAACATCTACCAACATAAAACAAATCACAGTACATACCCTGAGGAAAGTAACTGGTATTATACAGAAACATGTGCAGACTTTGGACGCAAGTAATGGGTCCTATTTTGAACAATATGTAGGGACTAGTTCGATACGATAATTGCAACGCAAAGTAGCTCTTCAGACATCCTGAACTCTACATTTGACATCAGTTAACATAATGTGATCATCAAAGGTGACAACGCAATTACACTTAACACAAAAACACTAAAATCTAATACTCTGTAACTATTTCAGAGATATAACACCTCCTTCTTCAGACCTTACAACACACCTCAAGTCTGTTATATCTCTGAAACAATTACACATTCGTTTTAGTGCTTTTGTGTTAAGTGTAATTGCCGTGTCAGCTTTTATAATCAATTACGGATGGATACAAGGCTTGGTTTTGATTACATTTCGAATGTAATCAATACATATTATTATTTCATACCTTGGTACCAAATAACGCCACGAAGGGTCAGCTTAACTAGTGGATAAATCATTGCATTCCAGAGAGCGGATGGACTACATTCATCAAAACGAGTACTGCTGCAATTAAAGGAAAGAGCTAATTAGTCACTACAAAATATTGTCTTGCAGTAGTACATTGGTCTTACAAGTGAGGAGGTGGATGGGAGCAAGAGGAGACAGTTGTCACCTTGTATTTTAAAGCAGAATGTACGGTAATTTTGAATGTCTGTTTTAATGAGAACGAATTTTGAGCTTTATTTCTATATAATCATCTGTACTAATCGTATATTAACAATTTTTTTGGAAAGCTCAAGATGGAAGAGAATAGAAAATTATGATCAAAGTTCTGCCGTAGGATTAGTTAATGGCAGGTTGTAGGTTGTAGATAAAGACCGGTAACAAGGTTTCAAAATGTGTTTCAAAACTCTTGTATTTCAACTGTAAATGGGACCTGGGTCACCTTGTATACAAGACAGCAAGCGGCGCTACTTTTCTACATGGACACATGTAGGATCTGTTTACAAATACGGCATATTGTATTTTGAACGATCAGGAGGTTATCTGATAGCCTATTAACTTTTAAGCAAGACATCACATTTGACATTTTCTAGGTTACATATCATATTCAAGATGTTCATAATTTATTCATATTTTATTGGATTCTATCTTTTAGCTGCACACGAAAAGTAGAAAGTGCCAATAAATTACAATTAGATAAGGCTAGAATCCAGACGTCTCCACTTTCAGTGTTTTCAAAACGCTAGTCACTCCAATAGAATTTGTGATGTTGTAATGACGTCAAGGAGTAGATTGTCGATCAATCTCCTTTCATTCGTTGCATTATTAGTAAATTTTACGCGTCAACGTAATCCCTCATGGTAAAGAAAAGTGGTTCCACTGTTGAAAGTTTTACGGTAGAACTACCGTTACGACCACCATTTTTACTTTAAAATTACCGTTACCATAAAGAGATTTTACAGTGAAATTACCGCGAAGAAAATTACTTTTACGATGAAACTACTGTTACAAATATTTTTATGGTAAAACTACCGTTACGGTAAATGAAGGTAGCAACGAGAAATAATATTTTTCCGGTGATGAACCGTATTTTTGCGGTTATTTCACTTGTGCTCATATTTCCGTTATTACCACTGTAAAATCAATCACATAATGGTGTAACTTACAACACCCTACTTGTTAGTCCTAAAATGTTATGGACTGAACCTACCAGTGTCGAAAACAAGGAAGAACGTAGAAGACGGCCAGAATGAGTAGGTGCAGAACTGAAATCTGCGTGTCTCGCAACTCCAGCTTAGATCCAAACTCCATGTCCTTAACCATTAAACTGCACGCTACACGACTGAAGAAGTTTAGTTTACGACTTTAATAAAAATGTCTGCCATATTTTTACTTTCTAATTTTATTGTTATATTTATAATTATTTTTCTCCAAGTGAATGCAAGTAGAGAACTTTATGAAACGTTGACAGTAAATTAGTATAATCTCACACTGCTCTCACACTTTTCCAAATAATTGTTAAAAAGCACTTACGCATCATCCTCTGCAGATAGGTCACTGGCTGCATTACATGATTCTAATACTGATGCTGGACTCCATGATTCAATAATGGTACCTCCGACATTACTTTCTATAAGTCCTATCGGAATCTGAAGTTGATCATACAGTCGCCGGCCGTACATGAAACAGACCGCAGAGAATGTAGGCAACGAGTCTACAAAAAACAAAATATTATATTAATATCTACCTCTATACCTAAACAAAATTTAATCATTTTAAAATCAATTTATTGTCTTACTTAATTTCAGCATTACCCTACATGCAGATTTTCCAAATTTATGTAGTATGTTAGTTGTTCTGAATGAGTTAATAACTTAGTTTTACAATTACAATTTATGCTATCACCTATTTATAAAATATTTTTACTCGTTAAAGAAAGTGGATAACTCATAACTAAACTTACAGTAAGGTAGCCCAACGGGATTAATATATCGATTTTCGTAGACCTGTGTAACTTCGTTTCTTGTTATGAGGAAGACAGTATACATCGGTATATCACCCGAATGCTGATTTGTCCTGATTTTAGTTTATAATTTAAAATATTTTACTTATCATCATTCTGATGGTTTCAATCCGAGATCTTTCAGAATTTGTGAATTTTTACGAAATTTCAGGATATTTAAGGATTTTTAGCCACTGGGTTGCTTCCCTTAAAATCTAGATCTGGTGGGAAATCCCCTAAATTGATTTGAAGTCTCCATGGTTGTCTGAACTCAAACTTACAAGGAGAAAGTAAAAGTGGAACATGCTATCTGCAGAACAAACGTCCATAGAAAGGAACACCAGGAAAGCGGAAATATCAACAATAATATAAAAAGTTTAATTATGTGGGTACATTCTATAGAATTTCACTACCAATGTTAAAATAGCAAAATGAGACAGTGCCGCCGTTTGGAAACGACGTAATCATTACTCTGATTGATTAATTACGTTTCTGATTACACCTTTGGAACTTTATAGGCGTTTTTTCAACTTTTATTGTTTAGCGATGAAAACGAAACATATGGTTAATTTAGAAAAATGAGAGTCCCACATCCTGATGCATTTCAGTTCTGTTTAACTTTACAAATTGTCCGTCTTTTCAACCATTCCCTAATGGCTACCCAATCTGTCTTCAATGACTTCAGATAGTTGTTATTGAGGAAATAACATTTCTTCACATTTTTCTGAACTCGTAGCCATGCCCTGGATGACTTTCATTAACTCTTCTCGACTACTAGATATTATACACCACACGCATTGTTGAGTTTCGCATGTCGCTAGTGGGTACAGTAATTATTCTTATATTTGTTAGCGTGTTGCATGTCCGGTTTCCAAGCTGAAATAAATCGAAATGTTCGTTTCTTAATAAAAATTGGAGTTGTCAACTCTACGTGCAATTCCTAGTATCATTGTAAGTATTCTTACGCACATACAGATGAAAGTGGGGTAGAACCGGGTGGTCGGGTGAAACCGGGTACTTTTAATTCCGCTTGATTAATGCAGCATTCTTGCGGGTAAGAACTGAAGTACGTTCTACTAGTGAGGAAGAAGAAACGGCCACTACATCATTTCGTTGCAGGTTTTCGTCTAGCGTCGGTGTGTGGATGTTTTTTCCTGAGTTTTCGCCTATTTTATTCTACTTTATACAGATTCTTACAGAATCACTGCTGCAGTGACTGAACAGGTAAATATTACTGTGTGTTACATATTTCATGAGGATCTATTTTACTTTAAAGGATTATGTCTGACGCTTTTATTTGTTAGCCAAAGGCTAGTTTTTCATAACCTTAGCGTGTGGGGGTATAACCGGGTATGGTGAAAAAGCATTATATTTTTAAAATTGACTTAATAATACAATAATAAATAATTATATCTCACATAGCTCTCACAAAAATGTCACATATATTTAGTCACAATTGACAAAATAGACTCACTACAAAGGTAGTTTTTAATTCGGGATTAGAATTCACAAGGAGTCTGTTCTATTATTAACAAATAATAATATTTAAAAATAAAGTGTTTTTGTAATAGTAAACTATATATGTTAGGAATAAGCCTATTGACCTCTTTAGACTATAAGTCTTAAAATATAATATCTATGTCTGGAAGATTGATCCAATGCATAGAATGTCTCGACTGAGCCCATGATGCCTGCAGTAGTGCGGATAAAGACAATGACTTTATTTTACTTTTTGTCGCCAAGTCTTAAATTTAACCATGTAAAATTAACAATAGTTGTTTTTATCCATTCATTTTCCATAGAACTAACACGGGCACCCAGTTTTACCTTACCAATGGGGTAATTCCGAGTGGTTTGACTTTTTGGTTAAAAATACAAAGTAGTTTTTCGAAACCTATAACCTTTTTGTAGCTAGAGCCTTAAAGAATAACAAATGCAGGATGATTGTAATGATTTTCATTAAATTTTGTATACAGTCTTGGCTTCGGCAAGCCAACAGAGCTTAGCTACCCGGTTCTACCCCCACTTTCCGCTATACATATACATTGGTTCCAATGACAATTATTCAGTGTTGATAGTCGATGGAACAATGGTAAGATAATACACTAAATAAACAACACATGACATAATACCCGAAGTAAATCTTTCATTATGAAAAATCGTCATGAAATATTAAAGTTTCATTTACAACTATAGAAGTTATTCTATTTTTCCATTCGTCGCGCCGATTCAACAAAGAAATCGAAGGTATTACTCTTTACTCAATACTGGTAAACTAACATCGCTTTAAACCAAGTGACTAATCTAATACATTCTTTACCTTCGGTAGGAGCAGACCAATGAGTCTTTGCTATGAGATCTTGAAGTTCAGTCTCTGCAGTTTTGGCTGCTACGTTAAAAAATCGAACTTTGTCATACGCTAGTCCTGTTGAAATCTCTTGGCTTGAGTTGTAGATCTGAGAAAGGATAGGAATGAAATATTACGTTGAAAAATCTTGCTTCACAAATTAGGATATTCATTGTCTTTAAAAACAAGGGTTAAATAATTAGTCTTATGGTTCCAGATATTGTTAATAATACTTACATAAATGTACGACGTGTGACAATTTAATTCTCAGGATAGTCCCGGTGAAGGCAAAATATTTTTACATGTACAATAGCAGCTGCTGTTGTGTTAAAAATACTCTCCTTGAAAACCCATGCACTCCAAGCAATTCGTGAAACAATGGTGACCCAGCCAGAAACAGTTTTGAAAATCGCCTTGTAATAAACCTTGCAAAAAGGTTGTTAGTTGCGTTTGATGTCAAGAATGTCAGCAAATCTTTATCACTTCAGGCCTTTCTTAAATTTGTAAAGACCCATAAATAGTTGGGGCTGTGGCCGGTACAAGCAGGCGGTCTTTGTAACGCATTTCTTAGGCAGACTCTCGAAAACTCTTAATGTATCATGTACATGTGCATGATCATCTGTAAAGATTCAAGATCATACGTTTCGGAACATTTCCTTATTTCGAAATCCTTCCTTAGGATCTTGCGTTTTTAGCTGCGCATTTCTTGGGCCATCTTGTACATCTTCTCCCCTTTTTTCAACTGCCTATGCATTTCCAAATCTCCCCCTTCCTTCAAGCCCTTAGACCATCTAGAGTGCATAAATGCATTGTTTCGGGTCTGCTGCCGTGGAAAAATTCGTCACGCAATAGGAAAATGGCAGTACGTCGACAACAAAAGGTTAAATTAAGGTCGGATGAAGGGTAATATTTAAAATTGAAAGTTGAAGATTCAAGTGATGTAAAAATGAATATTGAGCAGGGGGTGGCGCAAGCGTAGCCCCAAGGAAAAATAGGAAAATCCTAAAGTCTCAGGCGAAAGTACAGTGAAAAATGATAAACGGGAAACATTTGAAAAGAGACATAGAAAACAAAGATGAATGACTGGTTGAAAGAATACATAAACGGAAGGGATAGAGATTGAAAGAAGGAGATATAGACATTTTTGACGCATCTATGCCTATGTACCTAATGAAAAGCTGTGTCATGAAGAAGTAAACGTCTAGTAGAAATGTTGTTCAAATACAGTTCAATGACGTACGAAAATTACTATTGTACGCATTCTTAATATAACATTGTTTAATATATATATATTGGATTTACCATTATCAAATATTATTTATGTTTAATTGTATCTTAAATTGGTATGTTCTCTACAAACACTTAATTTCTGTGTCGGGGTGCTGGCAGAGGTGTGCTCAAAATTTTTAACAAAGGGCTCGGAATAAATATTTAGCAAAGGGCTCGTGCGAGCACTTACGTGCCCCCTGCTTTACCATACACCGCTGCAGTAGGGTTGTGAATCAAATAATTTAGCTAAGGACTCGGAACAAACAGCAATATTTAACAAAGCCCCCTCCAGCACACTCCTGGATGCTGGATTACAAAAGATCCACTAATAACTACTGTTACTTGACTTTCGGCAGTTAAGAACAGTGGAATCAAGGATCTCGTCAACTTCCTCGAATGAATATACATATTCAGATGGTAACAATTACATTTATATGATTCAGGGTGATAACAATACAATTAAAACATTTACTGATACTAATAGCTCTTGAGACAACTCTTGTGATAAATCTTGATAAAATTTGATGTTACAATGATTTTGGCATAACTATGAACTTGAACGTAACACACAATTCTGAAAATTACGTTACATAACACATGCCCGGCATAAATAATTGATCTATGCGTAGTATTAAGAAACAGACCTATATATATATATATTTTTTTTCCCCGTATGTACATTGTACAAGGTCGCAGATGAGCATAAAAGTCATTCCTTGAGTAAGGAGACAGTTTTTATACGTAATTTGACCTAATTAAACTGAATTTTTATTTTGTTTATGACCTTCAGTTAAAGTTTGTCTCAGGTAGGCACTAATTTAACCTAACTAAAGTGTGTATTTAATACAGTTTACAATTGGGTAGAACATGTCTTACTCCTTCATGAGATATATTTTTAAGACAACATTTTGAACGATTTTGGTAAACTTATTCGTCTTCTTTCACTGTGTTTCTTTCAGAGAAACCTTATGAGTGTAATATTTTTAGATTTCCATCCACAGCTGTGTATTTTTCATTTTCCAGTAATGATGTGAAGTGTGGTTTCACATCTCCTTGAGAACATTTCAGGTTTGTATTTACTTGTGCTCTGGAAGTAGGGTAATACTCTCCTATTACTCACTAAAGGAAACATTGTTCTACTAACTAACTAACAAATTCGTCTTACTAATCCCGCAAGTTCATCGCCGGAGTAAACAAACGTTCGCCATTGGCTACAATCATAGCCAAGATCAAGCCAGTTTTCATTGTGAACATCTATGTCTCAAAGATCCATTCTAATATTATCATGCCCACGAAGTCACGGTCTCTCCAACGACCTTTTCCCCTCCTATTTTCCAACCACGATGGAATATAATCTTCGTTTTTTCCCACCTGAGCTACATGGCCTGCCCATCTTAGTCGACGTGACCTTATTATTCCTATATGAGGTGAATCATACAGTATGTGGAGATCTTCATTATGCGGTCTTCTTTATTCTCCCCTTTCAGCCCGCATTGCTTTCTCAAAACCTTATTTGAAGATACTCGCAGGGTTGTACTACTATTTCCACAACCGTAAATATTACAGTCAGCCTACAACAACCAGTCAAACGACAGATCGTTGCAGGCTAGTATTTATTTTAGGATAAAACAGTCTATATTAAAAAATAACAATATGTTTTTAAAATATATAAATATACAGAAATGTATGAAAGTAACAATTAAATATTTGATTGTCACCCAACTTACGTTGCTGTGCAAAGTTGCATCATTGTATGACGTCGGAAAATGAGCTAAATTAACGTTGCAAGATTTGAGGACATCAAGAACCATTGAACTAAAGGAAAGAATGCAATAAGACTGGTCATACACATTTTATAACTTTCAATCTGAGCTAGTGTAATTTGAGAGACTTATTACAAAGATAAACATCAGGTAAACCTATTTAAAACCATTTTATTATCAGAACTTACTTGACTCATTTGGAATGCCATGTTACTTTGACCACTGCAGAGCCAAACATCTCCGAAAAACAAATCTTCCAATTTGATGGATTGTTGATTATCCTGTCACAATATAGATTAAATGTTTTATTAAATACAAGTTACCAATTACGAAAAGAATAAATATTGATAAATTTTCTTTTATTTGCACCTGAAACTAGTAAACATGAAAACCATGCAGCATATCGCCAATATCAAACCTTTTAAATTTCCTACAACACAACCACTACCGCTGTGTGAAAATTAATAACGATCGACCAGAAATTTAGGAAGACGAGTATTAGGACAATTTCAAAACAGTAAAAAGTTAAGGTACAATAAATTCAGAACACACAAAAGAAATGTATTATTGTCTTCTACTTAATAATGTGTCCTGGCTTCGTTGAGTTAAATGCGTCTTTGGGCTTTAGATACTCACCTTGGACGAAATAAAAGGATCACATCTAACATAACGCTTTGGTTTACGATATCAACTTTTACTATTGCACTTGGTACGTAACTTCACACATAGGGACACATGTGAAATGGTAGGAAAATATACTACCTTAATTTTAAAATGAGAAGTTTGTTAGTATTTAACAAAGAAATAAGACACCGTTTAGATAGTGTGGAACAGAGATAAAATGGTAGTCAGTTATATAGATTTCCCATGAAAGAATGCTCCTTATACAGGGCAGACGGAAATTCCATTTACACTGCGCAACCTTGAAGTTTGGCAAACCATCGCCATTACAGCCAAAGTTATTGGGATGGGAGAAGAAGGCTTTCGCTAGGAGAAGTGTTCTGAGTGGTTGATTCCAAAGCTGACGACAAGAGGTGTCGCCGACACCGTTTGGTTTCAAGAAGCGTCCGCAGAAGCACGGAGTAAAAGTTCCCAAATTGCTGTATCGGACGTGGTTCAGCAAACCCTGATATCTGCACAACTGATACTGTACTTTTGGGATTTGTAAAGGTATATGAACGTCAGGACAGACAAGAAGTGCTAGCATGAAAATGGTGGTCATATTACTTTTGCTTTAATAAAGATGTGATACTATTCCTACTAGAAAGTCAACTACGGTATATTCCCAGTATTTACAGTATGAGTCAAAACAAACAGTACTGAAATTACAACCATTCTACGAAATCAAGATACGTCAACAGAACACGTGAGGTAACTATAGCAACACATATCTCAATTAGTGCATAGGGACAGCAAGTGCTCAAAATGTCCACCCTCACGTCTCATGCAGTAGGTTATAACGATCTTGGAGATTATTGAGCGTCTTGATGAACACTAGTTCCTGCAATTAAGAAAATTGTCTGTATCTTCTCCCGTAATTCGAACACTTCTAGACGGGCCCTCCGACAGGAAAGCGGATTCTTTCAGCATGCCCAATATGTAGGCATCGGGGGCCATGAGATCCAAGGAGTGGGAAGGGTACTGAAATGCAATCTCCACACTGTTGTTGCAGAGGGGCAAGTGAGCCCCTTGCAGTTTGGGCTGTAGCTCCGTCTTGCTGCATCCATTGTCACTGTTCGGGTGCGACAAAAACGGTGCAAATCACGCAAGCCTGCGACAATAATGAAGTTTCTGTAGCGTTCCGTATGACCAGAAATAGTGCCCCACGATAAATATCTTCTTCTCTGTTGTTAAGACCATTATCACCACGCCAACTGCACTCGGAGCTACTCTCAACACAACTAAGGACCACAACTCGCATGCGCGTTAGATATGCTCACCTTTCAATATTGTTTGTTTTGCCGCATTCTGTACATGCAAGTTCATAAAGCTTGTCTCTAAGTGTTCAAAATTGTCTAATACTTTTCTTACCTGCACCGTTAATGTAAAGGGTCCACCTTCATTATGCGGAACAAGTTCCACGCTCCATAGGCCGTTTTCTAAAAATAAATAGAACAGTTATGTGACAATATTGTATCACAATTAATAAAGAATGCAGTTGGTGGCAAACATTGCAGAAACAAACGATCCACCAGCAAAAAGGATTCCAGTAATTTGATTATGGCATTGAAAATGTCAGGAGGACGAGAGTCGTTTTCAACCTTAAAAAACTATTTTCTCTATAACCACGCACTTCTGTTATCCATTTACCAAAGTTTGGATCCCACAATGTAAAACGTCTCCTGGCTACCGCGAGAATTTGTTCTCAGCACAACAAACGTATTAATCGTTATCGAGCGCCCACTTTGGCAAAAACTACTTCAATTGGGAAAGAGGTAATAACAAGCTCTAGATCACAGGCGAATATGGAAAGCAAGAAAGGGCTCATACTCCAGTACCTAGAATGTCTAAAGCATTTAATTGATAATAAAGAGAGAGTACTGTAATCATGCAGAACAATTACACCATGTTTCTCTATAAAAGTAAGTTGTTTATGGTAAAGCTCTTGGTTTATTTCCCACAAGTCAACTCAGTAATTGTGCGTGTTAATGGCCTGGTTTCCTTGGTGGAAAATATGACTCAGGACACAGACCAACACTCATGAACAACACCTTTTGCGGAGCGCTCTGAGTGTTGTTGTTAGTGAATTACTGTGTTGGTTATCAATGATTGTTAAATGAAACGAACATTTCATCACAGGTAATATAGTAAAGCAAAATACTTTCCAGTTTATTTTTAACAATGAAATTGCTGCATGTATTAACACAGCATATATTATTAGGTCTTTAATCTAGTCAACACGTTTCCAAAGATTAACGGGCACCGAACAACAACAGGATGGTAGATCCTAACATTGTTTTCTATCCGTGCAAACACTTCGATAAAATCAGCTTCTACGATATACTTGAAAAGTCAATCGAAACTTGTGAAAGTCGGATATTGCCTTTGCTGAACATCACAAACCAGTGACTTTCCCCCATAGGGTTATAAAACTCCACTAGAGGCAGGGTTGGCGCCACCGTCTACGTGGGTTTTAATTCCCAGCGTAGCGCAAGTTGAACATTCAACTGTTTCTCTGTTTGTTTGGCACGAAGGAAACAGAGAGCCGTGCGCTGCCTGTTATTATATCATTTGTATGTGCCACGCACGATCCTTTTGTGAAGAAAAACAACTGGGAAATTCGCATTCGAGTTCACTTTAGTTCAACATGTAAGATACAAACAATTCCTAATTAAACTGATCAGTAGAAGGTATAATTTAATATAAAAATAACATATAACACATTCTTGATAAATATTATTTTTGTTCTGAGAAAAGATTTTTTAAAATATTTTTTAAATTTTATTAATGGCCTTTAGGCATCTAGGACTCAGGGGAGGGGGAAGGATTCGGGAAGATGTCGGCCAGGGCCTATGTTCAAAATGCCATCCCCGTTTTTATTTGTTAAATATAATGATGATACTTAGAGGAATAATTTATGAAAAAGAACATTAGAGATATATTTAAAAATATTATACAGCATTAGAGATTCAACGCAAGTGACATGAACATTACACACACAAAGTACTAATGCTGTAATTTACACAACCAACGGTTTACCTGCATAAATTTACAAAGAAAATTATAAAATTGAAAATAGGGTATGGGCACCGGTGGTCGGATATACACTAGTATAGTAGTATAGTGCGACCATAATGACTTGATAGCCGAGTAACATTTAATTATATGATTTGCCAGCTATCAAGACATTATGGTCGTACTAGTCGGCAGTAGTCGTTTTTATAGTCGGCAATTTTCACATAAATATCATTGAAACAAGACGTATGTCTTTAAAATGAACATAAAATTATCTCTAGTTTTTGGACAGCTTTAACTTGATATTTAAGTTCTACTATCTATCGAAAGTGACATTATATAGATAAAAAAACTGGGTTCCCTGGTTAGTTTAGAAGATGCCGGAAAAGTTATTTGCGAATGAAGAAGACTGTCTTTAAATTTAGGGTAAAAGCCTTTGTCTTAGAACTAAAAGTGACCTTGTTTGTTCTAGCTTTTCAAATGTTCTGTTTTGACTTTATATCATAAACAATGCGAATAGTCATGTCTATTAAGTATATTACTGTGTCCGACTTCAGGTATATAAGGTATATAGAATTCACGAGTTTTCCTCTTACCGACCAGGGTGACCGATAAGAAGCGTTTCTTATCTATTTTTGTTGCGATGTTAAATTTGTTTCTATTGTTCTTAATATTGTAATCAGGGTGCTCCTGGTTCGATTCCCAGCGGGGAAACAAGTGGTTCGGAATCCACATTAAACTATAGGTCCCGTCCTTAGGGCGTCATCTTCATGCGATGGAAGGCAATGACAAATCACAATCGCTTCACCTAGCTCTGGGATCTTCAGGTCAAGATCTACCTTCGGGTAGAGCACTCATCATCATCATCATTGTTCCTAATAATTTAACAAGTCTTTTCAACAGCACATTTCTTACCGAGCCGCCGTGGCTCAGTGGTAGAGCGTTGGTATAGCATTTGGGACGTCATGAGTTCGATTCCAGCGGCCGACCATCCTGACTGACAAGGGAAGTAACAATTAGCTCATATCGAAACCTACCGTAAAATTACACGCAGAGGAAGCAAGTCCCACAGAAAGACCATACACAAAAAATCAGCTGCTCTTTTGAACTGGAAATACCCGAAATGGCATGTTGAAATGTCGCTCACCACTGTCGGCAAGTGCATAATAATAAGTGCATTACCACCCCTTGTAAACTGCGTTTTAATGAGAAAAAGTGAATAACAACGTGGGTACGTACTAGACCTATAGGGAAGTCGTATGGTAGGGTGGACCTTGATGGCGGCCATCTTGAAATCCACGATCTTGAATCAGACACAAATTTTGTAACTAGAAAGCATAGCGTGCGATAACTCATTTTAATAGCAAATATTCTCACCAATCCAATGGCATGCCTATTTTTGCTCTATCGTTAACCAATACGAAGTTAGGGCTGTTGTGATTGTGCACCAAACGTCAATACGTCGCTATTTTAAATGGGTAACATGCTAATTTACACCGCATGTGTTAACAGTCCAGTTAGTACTTTGCACTTTGCTGAAGGTTGGGCGTGACTTGCAACGAAAAATGGCTAACAATAAACGGGAATGGAGAACATATTGAACAATCCCTTGAAGCGTTCGTTATCGTTGTTTTCTTACTTCTTTTGTTTAGTGCACATTAAAAACAGGTCTAACTTCGTACTGATTAACGATAGAGCAAAAATAGGCATACCATTGGATTGGTAAGAACATTTGCTATTAAAATGAGGTGTCGCAAGCTATGCTTTCTAGTTACAAAATTTGTGTCCGATGGCGGAATTTAAGATGGTCACCGTCACGTTCCCCCTTATCATGGACTTTCCTCTCGACTTCATATATATCCACTATGTTGTTATTGACTTATTATCATTAACACGTAGTTTAGAAGGCGTCGCATTGTAAGAGACTTGTGCACAACGGAAACATAAACAATTAATACACCTGTAACATTTTACCACCTGCGCATATCTTAAAACTAACGTCACCATTGTTTTTCTGATTAAATTTTAGACCAAAATCATGTATCACATTACCCTATTACTATTTTAAAACACTTGACCTGAATTCAAGATGGCCGCCATCAAGGTCCACCCTACCATACGACTTCCTCCTAGGTCTAGTATGTACCCACGTTGTTGTTATTCACTTTTTCTCATTAACACGCAGTTTACAAGGGGTGGTAATGCACTTATTATTGCGCACTTACCGACAGTGCTGAGCGATATTTCAACATGCCATTTCGGGTATTTCCAGTTCAAAAGAGCAGCTGATTTTTTTTTGTATGGTCTTTCTGTGGGACTTGCTTCCTCTGCGTGAAATTTTACGGTATTTTTCGATATGAGCTCATTGTTACTTCCCTTTTGAGTTTTCTTTTCAGATTTTTTGCTCAGGCACACCAGGTAAATGCAGGGATGGCACCTTCAACATAGGCCCTGGCTGACATTTTCCCGAATCATTTTCCCTCCACTATCCCGACCTGAGCCTTAGGTGCCTAAAGCCACCAATAAAATTCAACAGCACATTATGGGCTTAGAACTATTTTAATTTTAAATATACATATATTTTTTCTACACGAATATAACCACTTTATTAAGAATAGGCCTAAATGAAAACGATCTATTATTTCTGAATGTAAGAATACTTATTTTTATGTATATTTATCTTTATAACTATGGGACAGTTTTATAACTATGGATCTAACACGATAATACCTTCGCATCAAATAATTCTAATCAAAGATTTGTGTTTTCTTCTATATTTCTAGCAGACATACACTACACGAAAGAACGTCTTACATAATGAAACATTTTTCACGGAATATTATTAAATGATCATTTATTTGTGAAACGATACATTCCTTCCTTCCTTATATTTCTTAGTACAACCGTGAGCTGCACAGGAGATTGGCATTTTCTTCTCAAATACAAACGAATGAACTAAAATAATGCCAAAGAACGAAGCACAGCCGCCATATGGTAGCAACTCATAATACGTGTTATTGCCAAACAAACATTCTCTCGCTCAACTTTCAAGTGGCGCCGCATCAACAGCGCCAAGCCTGACTAGTGGAGAGGTTTTATAACTCTATGCTTTCCCCCAAACAGGGTATTGGAGCATTTATTAAGCTCATCTTTCCCTTAACGTGATATTAATATCGTAGTGCGCTTATCGTGCAGAATGTCCTAATTTGAATTTATAAAAGAAAGTCACTGTCACTTGTACGTTATTCAGGCTCAATTTTTGACGCAATCCTATGCAACAATACTTCTACAGAAAAGACACGATGCATGTATGCCAATTCTTAAGAAATGTTGTGACACAGAAAATGAGACATTATTAGGCCATTTGACTCTGTATTAAGAGAAAATTTGGGTATTTCACAAGTACTAAACCAAGAGAACTTTGAACTGTCAAGCTTTAGATCTGGGTTAATCAAATTTGAAAGCGAAAAACAACATTTGAAGTCTTCATTTGTATATTTTGGCTTTAAACGAAAACAAAACATGATTAGACTGACGAAAATAAGAGAGATCTATTCTCTTGTTGATGGAATCTATGTGTAAAAGTTGACAGATGAATTCTGCATTGACTCACCGGTATCACTTTAGCTTACGTCCGGCGTGATTTTTCCAATCGAAATAAGTCATAGGTTCACGAATCGGAATTAAGGTAATATTATGTCATGGTGACTTGTTTATTTGCATATCAGCATTGATGTTTTGTTTAAAAAAAACACGGACAGTATGTCGAGTGAATGATAGCGAACGAAACGACGGGTTAGAAAAAGCTAGGTTCGATATTTTCTTTTATTATACGTGATTCAAATCACCTTTAACAGACAGTACCTGTGACTGCTCCATTTACGGTTCCAAATGGAACGCCCGACGTATACTAAAGAGACGCCAACTCACACACTGTTAGACTACTGGAAACTCTCTCTGCCTGTAGAACAATTATAATAACATTTACGGGTTTACCACCTCATCAGTTGTTACATGTTAATTACTAAAACAATATCTATCCACGGCTAATTAGACCAATATTATCTGACCATACTAAGCAAGAAGTTGCTAATGTTTGTGAACACAAGTTGCAATGACCTATATATGTACTTGTATTCAACCTACCACTCTGAGATGCATTCTATTGACATCTTCAGTATATGCCATGCGATTAGTGAACAAAACGTACATAGGATAGTGTGAAGTTTGAAAATCAATATACGACAATTTTATTGACAACAACATTTTCGTATAGTACATATTATCATGTTACAAGGAAGCAAAGCCTACAAGATATATCCACAATCCGTTACCCCGGAGGTGCGGTACGTGATACCACTCGTACATTTAAAAAATGCGCCCCTCAGTTAGTAATTGACTTTGTGTTCCGTCCGCTCATGTACCTATCACTCATGGTCTTTGTCGTTTATAACTGGTAACTATCCAACACTGGAAAGATGAAGGCTTTCCGTCGAATTTGTACCATAGTTGCTTGAAGTCTCTTGAATTGACTTAATTTGAGATAGGTGAAAAACATAGGTAGTCGTTTCTTGATGGCACTTTGATATTTTACACTAGTGGTGGTGGACACCAGATTTTTTTTATAGAGTAGACTGAGACTGTCTTGATGAAACTTAATGTTACTAGTTAATGTACTACTTAGAGAGTAGTACATAATTTTTAAGGCTTCATAAGAGTGAACAATTTTTTCTAAGTTTTAAGATACTGAACAGTAATTTTAGGTCTTAACTTTAATGAAGCTGTTAGATATGAATTCTCATGTATGTTCTAATTATGGAGAGTTATGGAGAGTTATATATATATATATATATATATATATATATATATATATATATATATATATATATATATATAGATATATTCTTTTAGAACAGCGAATGTCGGATGAAAATGATTAATTAAGCTATGGAAGCTTTTTGATTTTTTTGAAAAAATTCAATAAAATATATCCTATTTTTTGTCGGGTGCTTCTATGAGAGAGTAAATTGTCATAGGCTGAGGAATTTTCTGTTTTATTAGAGCCTTTAGCAATGAAGTTCTTTGAGAGTCATATTTTTTACATTCAAACAGTATGTGATTGATATCTTCTAAATATGTATTAGCTTCACAATCACAATAAGGGGATTCTAAAATTTTTATTTTATGTAAGTGTAGTTTAGTAGTCGTATGTAGCGATCTAAGTCTGATGAATAGAGTGATGACTTGTCTTATAGAAGAGAATTTATAAAACCATGGGCGATTTAATTGTAGATTAATATAAGGTCTATTAGTATGTACAGATAAAGATGGAGAATCATGTACCCAAATATTCCATTTATTATCGATTTTCTTTTTAATTTTGTAGAGCAGGTCTTTCCAGTGTAACTGTAAATTAGTTATTGATTTATTTATAACAGAATTGAAGGCTAGTTTGTCAGTAATGTTATTAAATATACTGAATGAATGAGCGGGAACCCAGGTGATATGTATGTTTTTACCAGTCGCAATTAGAGTTTGGTATAAATGTAAAGAGTTAATTAAATAAGGAGACGCTTTAAAAAGTTGATTTTCAGCTGAATTGAGAGAATGAATTACTGATTGTGAGTCAGTTAAAATAAGAATTTTATTATGTTTAATTTTAGAACAATATTTTAGTGCGAGATATATTGCGAAAATTTCTGCCGAGAATATTGAAGTGTCATCCGGTAAATGAATTTGTTCCTCATATTTAGTTATGGGATCGTAAACAGCGGCACCTGTACCTCTATTTTGGAGAGAGCCATCTGTATATATGTGGTAAAAACCTGGCCATTTTTGATAATATTCTTTCATGTGATTAAATCGAAATATTGAAGTATTTATTTGCGAAGTAGAGGAAAATTTTAAAGAAAAAAGCGGAAGACTACGGACTACTATAATTTGCTGAATTTCTTCTTGATATTGTTGATAAATGTGATACCAAATAAGGTTTTTATAGTTTCTATTATTGTGAAGTCGTTTTCTATTTATATTTTCTAATATACTGTTGGTGAATTTGTGGGATATATGGAAGTGAAAAGTTTCGTCTTTCAAAATATTTTTGATTAGAATATATTCTTTTCGAAATCTAAGAGGTAATTCTCCTGATTCAGAATACACAAATAGATTCGGAGTGCTGTTCAGTAAACCTAGGCTACGTCTAATTAATTTTCTTTGTGCTACTTCCAGATTATTTAATTGTTTTTCCGTTAGATTATTACAAGCGTTAAAAGTGTAGTCTAGAGAGCTGCGGAATAACGCTTTGTAAAGTAGAAGCATAGTATAAGGGGAACTGCCCCACTTAGTAGTAGCTATGGCTTTCATTAGATTAAATAAATTATCTGCTTTTTTAAGTAGATGCCTAATTTCTAGATTCCAATTTAAAGTGTTTGTGAAGAAAATTCCTAAGTATTTTACTCTATCAGAGATTTTTATATTGGTGAGGCGATTGTGTCTCAAATTGAGCGGAATATTATGTTTGGAGAAGATTACTATGGAGGAATTTTCATAGGAAAGTCTTAATTTTAAATCTTTAAATTTATTATTGACTGTTTGAATTTGCTTTTCAAAAATACGAAAATTGGTAATATTATGCTCATTTTGTTTATGTAAAATTGTGACATCCTCCGCATAAATAATGATTTCGCTGTTTTGTAAGGGTAGTTTAGAAATTTCTGATAAATAAATAGCAAAAAGATATGCCGAAAAATGACTTCCTTGTTCTAATCCGTTGTTAATAATTATTTCTTTGCTGAAATTGTTGTCAAATAAAACTTTTATTGTACGTTTTTTTAATAATTTCCATATAATGAGAAGATAATTGTGTGGAATTTTCATTTGTTGTAATGTTTTGATTAATATAGAAATGTTTGTTTCATTATAAGCGTTATGTACATCTAAACAAGCGGCATAAATCGACTGATTCTGTAAAAAAGCATTTTGAATGATTAGTGAAGTGGTTTTTAATCCATTTTGCACTGAATAATTTTTCCTGAATCCTATGATATTTGGAGATAATATATTTTGACCTTCTGTAAACCATTCGATTCTTCTGATGATAGTCTTTTCGAAAATTTTTGTGAAACAAGGAATTAAAGTAATGGGACGATAAGATAAAGGTGAGGAAGGATCTTTGTTAGGTTTTAATAAGGGGATGATTATTTGCTTGGTCCAATCAGCTGGGATATTTCCAGAGACAATGATATTATTGTAAATGTCAGTTAAATGGTTGATGGCCTGTAAAGGTAGTTGTTTGATGATACCATATGAAATTCCATCTTGTCTGGGTAACGAATTATTGACTGATTTAATAATGTTCTGTATTTCATAAGTCGAAATCGGGGTTAGAAATGAATCTGCATGTTTAGATAGCGAGGTGAATGAACAAAGTTTGTCTGGAGGAGAACTAATTTTTGCGTTGTTACATGATTGCAATTTATCTAAAAAAGCTTGTTGCCAAGAAGTATCTAAAGAATTGATTCTATTGGTAGAAGGTTTATTTATATTTCTTACAATTTGCCATATTCGTTTCATTTTTGTTTGAGGGGAAAGTTTTTGACAATATAGTTGCCAAGCATTTCTTTTTGCTTTTAGATAAGTTCATTTTGCAAAAGCGGTAGCCTTTTTAAATTGAATCCAATTTTGTTGATTAGGAGTTCTTAAATATATTTTTAAAGTATTTTTTCTGTTATGTTTTGCTTGAAGGCATTCATCCGTCCACCAATGTAATATGGGGAATCTTTTTTGTTTTGTGAAGTTAGTTTTAGGACCTGATAAAGCTAGTGAGTCATTGATCGTTTCGATATATTGTTCATAGGTTATATTTTGTGATTTGTATTTGTTTAAAAACAGAAGTAATATGTTTCTCAAATTATCCCAATTGATTTTATGTTCTTGCCATTTACGAATAGATTTGAATTTTGTATTTGATAGTTTTTGGATATTGTCAGATATAATACAAGGAATGTGGTCGCTAGTGTGAAGGTCTTTTAGAGTATCCCATTCGACATTTATTGCGTGGTTCGAAGAGATAAGAGTCCAATCCAGGACTGAAGCGTTATTTCCAGTTTGAGGAAAGTGAGTTTTTTTACCCGAATTTAGAAAAGAGAGATTGTTGTTATTAGTCCAAGTTTCAACAGTTAGTCCCAGTTGATCAGAGATGGGATCTCCGAGTAGGCTGAGATGACCATTAAAATCTCCCGTATAGATTACAGGATGAGAAATTTGATTACTTAGTTCTTCTAGTTCTCGAATTGTGATAGATTGTTGTAAACGAGAAGAAGGAATGTATAGATTGACGATGGTGAAATTAGACTGATTAAATTTAGTGGTGATGGCAGTGATTTCCACATGTTTAGTGTTTACTAAATCAATGTTCAAATTTAAGTTTAATTTTTTGAAAGGACAACTTTCGTGAATTAGTATTCCTGAGTTTAGTTGATTGAATTGATTACCGGATAATGAATAGTTATATCCTCGTATATATAGATTGGCGGAAGAAGGTAAATGTAATTCGGAAAGGCACACAATGTCCGGTTTTTCGTCGTTCAGAATTTCTTGTAACTCTAATTTTTTAGCTGAATAATATTGAAGGTTCCATTGAATTATTTTACCCATAAACAGAAAGTGATTCTTTTTCCTGTAAAAGTACCGAAATAATAAAAAAAAATGAAAAAAGAGAAAAAAAAAGTTTTTTTTTTAAACTTTGGAAATATCTTTGTAATTTTCTAAGTTCTTGATGATGTTAAGACCAAATTGTGATAGAAATAGGTTGTTTTCTAAAGCTTTTTGTATTTGATTCCAAGAAGAGTTCGTAGTAATAAGACTTTGTAGTTTAGAGGTATGTCGTAGTAAGGAAATGATAAGCTCCTTTTGGTCTGAAATATTTTGAGAAATTGCTTGAAAAGTATCAATGGGATCTTCTTCTTGATTAGTATTAGGTGGTTTAGTTAGAGAATAAAGGTTTGATTTTGAAATGATAGAAGTTTGATTTTGATTAGGTGGGGAAGTTATAAGGGGTTGTGAGACAGAATTGTCGGCAGTGAGATTAAGATTTGTAGAGGGGAGAGAAACAAGGTGTGAAGTTTGGTTATTAGGGGTTGGATTGGAAGTAGAAGGAAGGGGATTGAAATGATTTGGAGGGTTCGTATTTGAATTTATAATGGGGGACGGGGGGAAGATATAATGTGTGGATGAAATTTAGTATATATGTCTTGGATTGAAAAAGGTCTGAAGTTGGGAGGAAGGCATTTGACTTTGGAAGCATAACTTGGATGAGAAATGGGAGGAACAGATTTCCAACAATTTATGTACCCATTGGAGTTCTTATTAGTATTGTTGTTCAGTTGCAAGTCAGGAGAATCCACACTACTTTCATTATGAGGATCGACACCGTTTTCATTGTTACTGCTAAGATGGGAGAAATTTTTATCTTTTTGGTTAGTATCTAGTAACTCTTGAGGACATTCCCCTTTGGAAATGATTTGTGTAAGTTCAGAATAATTTCGTGCTAGTTTTTTCATCGCCTCAGGGTATGAAATTCCAAAATATGAGACTTCGCGCTCCATTTCCCGTCTCAACTCAAGATAAGGACAGTTTGTGTTTATTGAGGAGTGATTCATTTTACAATTAATACATTTTAACGGTTTACTACACGTTGATTCATGTTTTGGATCGCCACAATTGGGACATAACTCTTTCCCTCTACACAATTGAGTGGGATGGTATCTGTAAAACTTTTTACATTGTATAATAGTTTTGACTTTAGGAGTTACCGGTAAACGGGTAAAATAGATGAAAATGGATGAAGGGAGAACGTTGCTCTGAAAAATTAAATGAATTAGTTTAGTTGGAACTCTAACAAAGGAAGAGTCAGGTTGTTTTATTGCTTTAGTTAGCCTAAACGCTTTGACTACACGATCTCCAGGATCTATACTCGCCAGTATATCCTCATCCGAAATTCCCAGTTCTATTCCATAAATAAGACCATGTTTATAAATTAAAGACTGAGGAATTTTTACAGTAATATCTAATAGATCTAATAGAGTTTTGTTATTTATGAAAGCATTTGCTTGTTGCGTATTAGCAAATTTTATACGTAAATTGTTTTTGCCTATGACTGTTAAATCGGTTAAAGGTACATTAAGCTTTCTAAGCTTATTACAAAGTTGCATTCGGCCAATGCCTGTAATGTTGTTGTTTTTTCCACTAGCAATAATGATACAGTCTCCTCTATAGTTTTGAGGAAAGGTAGTTAACTCTGGTAATGAGTAATTATTAGCTTTTTCCATTATATTGTAATTGGACTTTGATGATGTCTCAGTTCCTTGATATGATTGAACCGGAGGGTCAGTATGTTGAACCTCTCCACTAAGCCTAGCTCGTTTATTGTTTTGAGCTTGGGAGACAACCGAAGCTGACTCAGAAGTGTTATTATCAACTATCGGTAACTGTGGTTTTAATTTAGGCATATTTAAGACAATACTGTTGTCGTTGCAAAAATCCATTGTATTATCTGTATTGACTTCTTTTTCATAGTCTTGTTGTACCAAAGGAGGAGGAGGATTTGAATCCATAAAAATAGAAATAGGTTCAGTAGACTTTATCATCCTCTAAGTGTACAGAATTCATCACTTTGTTTTCCTTTTTTTGACTTGAAATTGACTCCGGTGGAGGAGGTTGTGATTTAGAACGTTTCTTGATTTTATTTGGGGAACCTATATTAGGATTTGATTGAAATTCACGATTCCATACAGCGAGTAACGAGAAAGCCCATTTAAAACTGTAACAAAACCGTATTCACTTCTAGCTTCTAATATTGTTAAACCGTTGTTAAATAGTAAACACAACAAAACAATAATAACATAAACATGTCTGAAAACTGTCATGCTTTGTATTGTAAATGCTTATGCTTTTACCTAAAGTTAGGCTTAATGAAGTTTTAAGCCTACTTTTGTTTTTTGCTTAAAGAAAAAGGTTGTCAACCTAAAACAATGATAAATGTTAATTGTAATTGTCCACCACACTTATCTGTCTCACAGAAGCAGTAGAATAGAACTTCGACGATCTTTGAAGATTATATTTCCATTTTTGTTCACAAATCACTGATCACACTTCTACCACTAAGAACGCCATCTTGCACCAGCCCCAAACTCATGGTCAACCCTACCCACAGCCATGTTTAGTTAGATGCCAGCTAACTGACGTTAAGTGCTCATCACGTGATCAAGCGGTATGACATACCGGACCTCGGGGTTTATGTAACAAGTTTTGTAGTTGCACTCGGCCTATAGTATCTAATAGTTGTTAAACTGATCCTTTGTAAAACACATGTTTTGAATTTTGATAAACGCGTTCTTCAATAGAAATTATATAAATGATGTAAACAATTGGTATAAACTATAAATTATTATCATAAAGACAAACAGTTCGGAAATTACCGCTTTTACTGCAATATTGGTTAATTTCTACTTAATTTATTAATTATTTCTGCTTATCGAGTTCTGAAAATCTTTTAATTGGTACTGAATAATCTATAAACGGAAAAGGATCGTTGTAAGATCATCAGACATAAAAGAGGGGAGGTAGAAATATAGCGGTATCACATACCAGACCTCGGCGTGTATGTTCCATACTTTGCATTTCGGTAGTTAAGGGTACTTGTGTAACGTCTTAAAACCCTTTTATTATCTCATAGATTCATTTACATTTTAAACATATTACTTATTTCTCGTAGCATATTCTGCAGAGATTCAGTTAGTTAATAACTTACCATTTACTTGGCTCTGGTACTGTGCTCCATCGATGGTGAGTGTAATGGATGACCCTGGATTTCCATAGCCCCAAATATTGGCTGGCTTCGGAGCCCTCTGAAGAACCATACCAGACTCATAATATGAAGCGAAGCTTAAAGCGGCTGTAGGAGAGAAACATAAATATATCCTTAAAATTTGCTCATTCTTTAATTTTACTCGACCCAGAGACACATATCCACAAATAAGACTCTATCTTTCTTTCTTTCTTCATTCATTAAGTATCTAACGCGGAAGCAACTAAGTAGTCTATCCGTGACGACGTTTATTGTTATCATAACCATTTTGTCATTGCTTCAACGTATCCAAGACGTGTTTATTACGTTTGTCATAATTCTTATTGTTCTTGGACATTAAGCAGTATCTATCTTTCTTTCTTTTCCAACTCCTCATAAGACTATAAACAGTCCTTTTTGTTTAAAACAGAGACTTAAATATTAAAAATATTCTTCTGTTTTAAATAATGTTTCTTTTAGTTATACTGTTAAAATAATGTACATGTAAAAAGGAATTAAACAGACGAAACTCCAACCAAATAATTATTTTAGTTTACTAAAATAAGTGTCGTAGCATCTTCTACAATCCGGACATTAGATACTATACTTAAGTTTGATTTAAAAAAAACAAACAAATATTGGCAAAGAGTTTGGCAAATGTAGTGCAAGTACAAGGCTAAAATAAAAATTCTATAAATATGAGACAATATTTAGTGAATCTGTGTTTCTTCAGTATTTTTGTCAATTGATTATTTGTTAAGGCTCAAAATTCCTCCAATTAAAGTTATTAACGCTACTATTTGTTAAGACTCAAAATTTCTACAATTAAAACTATTAACACTACTATTTACGATACATGAACAACAAAGGAACAAGGTTTTATAGGCAACAACTGACGTACAGATAGTTCACGTAATATTCGGATATTATGTAATATTTTCTGGCAATTGTGACGCGTTCCTGGATGTAGCCCGCTCTAAGAGCATATCTGCATGACTTACGTCTCAGTTCCAGTCCCTGATTACTATGGATGCTGCTCTTTATATTGACGTTTCTTGACGCATAGACAAACTTTGCTGTGCATTTATGTTCTAATTAAATTACTCATATCTGTTCTCATGGCAAGCACAACATTTCGTGACCAAGAAGACTGACGATTTCTTCAATGTAACTTTTCTGGGGGTCTCACGTTCCTTAAGTGATTCTAACACTGACGGAAAATGAGACCCATGCCAGATTTTGTGATGGATTTCCTTTTATTTATTTTGTTACATTTTTACTGTGTGGTTACTGCACTTCGTTGCGGAAGTTCTAATATATACCCGTCTCATAAAATTGTCACATTTATATTAATCATTGTATACTTCACGTGGTAGTGAGCTACCGTGAGAACTACTGGGGTATATCTACTTTGGAGGATGAATGAGTATTCTGTGCTTACAATATTTGATCACTAGATTTCTCATAGGAGTTTCTATGTGTGAAGTTTATTGATACGTATTGTTGTTCTTTTGATCTTGAATAGAGAACGAAAGTTTTAAGTTAATGTGTTGTCCAAGCTGTAACTGAAATATTAGAGCAATGGAAATACAAGTTATAATTCGTAGGTATATGCAATGTCTTAGCAAGTTCTTAGTTTTAGCTAATATCAAAGAAGCAACAGAATTCCTGAATTGTGGGAAGCTCCAGATTATTAACATTACCTTATAGTAGTGATATGTAATTGGTTATCAGATTTTCAGTGTATTTTGGAATGCATAGATGTTTTGCATATGAACTGTGTAACTTATTGTTAGTAGTGACCAAGTATACATATGATTCAAGTATACGATTACCTTATCCCGCTAACTCTGATTATGTATCACGTTCAGGCCATCTGGTTTTAATACTTACCTATAGTTAAGTAGTACTGATCATGTGCGTTCGGACGTGTATGTAGGGAAGCGGTGAATGAATATAACTGTTCTTATCTGAAGCCCAATGTATATGTATACAGGTAAACCATTCCGCTCTGATTAGCTGAATGGCGTATGATGAAAACTGAAGGTGTAGCAAAGAGTTTCCCTTTAGAGAAATCAGTGTTATACTAAGATTGGAAATCGCCAGGTAGCTAGAGACAACCGCAACCAATCAGGGCACGTCATGCTATTACACTGCCTCTTGCGACAGGGACTGTCGACAGTCACGCAGAGGAGTCCATATCCCAACAAGTGAAGAAAATTGATTTTCCATATTCCATTGCGTTGATGACGTCAGTTAAAAGATTTTGAGGGAATCTATAAACCTACGGGTAAGGTGTTCGTTTACTTCTGCAAGGATGTCCTATATGTTTCTTTAAAACATGAGCAAGGGCAATACGAGTTGTGTTGTTGCACTTTGTTCTAATTATAGTCGTAAAACAGAAGGAGTAAGGGATGATTTACATGCATGCTTGCGTTGCGTGCTTTGCTTGCGATTAGAGTGAGTAGCCAATTGAAGCACGTGTTTTATTATGTAATACGTAAAACACGTGTTTCAATTGGCTATTCATCCAAATCGCAAGCAACGCAAGCGTGTTTGAAAATGAGCCGTAAAATATTTTAGACTTCACTAGGCCATGATAGATGGTAACGTTTGAAGTTTGGCTCTCATATTACTACGAAATTCAAAAATAGTTATCGCATTCTACTTATAATTTAGAACCAAACATGTCACGCTACTCTCCAGGCAACGGCTGATTGACTGGGTGTGCATTTAATGTCGTGGCGAAATACTGAATATCGATTTTGTTTGGTGTTGCATCCCTCTGGCACCTGGAGAGCTACCGTCGCTAAGACTTCCCCATCTGGGGCTCGCTGAGTCATACATGGATCTTTGGTTCCCGGCAAATTCCTACCACTTACGTCATCCGCAAAGGAATATGGGAATTCAAAACTGTTCACTGTTGTCCGGAATGGACCCCGCTGATCTGAAGCGATCTTACAGAGCAACATTTTTGAGCAGAAGTCTTGAATTCAAGTAGGTCTGTGCTTGTCGTGTTTATGGACTCTGGAAGCGAAATACGAGACTACTCTGCAACTGCGTGTAAGAAAAACGGAACAGAAGAAATTCAGTGAATTCGAAGCAAATACAGAACATTAACCCCCAGTTTTACAATCGACCGCTAAGCTTCTAGCCAGCGCTAAGTTGAGGCTAAGTCATAATTTGCAATGCAGGATTGTAAAACTGAGGGTTAGTGTTCTTATTTTCTTTCTAGCGACCTTTAACACATATTTGGTTTTAATTCTTGAAACTTGTTCCAACATCTTCAAACGATACTTTACCTTTTGATGTAGGCACAACAAACGACTTGGCAATCGCAAAGATTAGTAGAACGGTTATTTGTATCCTCATCTACAAAAGAACATATAATATTAAATTAAAATGTTTCAGATACGAACCTTTTTCATTATATATTTCTCTTATAGTTTTAACAATTGCTTTGTAATGAACTTGGTCTATAATTGAAGTGTCGGCGTGATCAACATTGCAAGTTACAGTTTTAGTTATCTGTGTTCTATGTAACAACACTGTATGTAACTTTTGCTTACTGTAGCTGTCATCCAGTTACAGTGAATTCAAAAAAGCGTGTAATTTCTGGCCTTCAGAATTGGCTACTTTGGTTTGAACGTGTTTAGAAGGTAGAGGAACCAGAACCACTTTGTTGGCCACTATCTGCACCAAAAGAAGACCATAAAGGTCCAGAAAAGATAAATGCTGCCACTGTTACGTGTAATGTAAAGAAGAGAAATAAGATAGTGGAAAATAATATAAAGGCTCAAGAGTGTTATGAAAGAAGGATAAGCTCGGTCTAATGAGGTGAGTGTGTACTTCACATTGTTTGTAATATCAAGCGCAATGTATTAACGATCACAAAGTGGAGGATTTACAATTCTGTCGCCTGTAGACATCCAAGAATTTGCCGCTCATCTTTTTTATCTTTGGGCTGAAATAGTAGGCCTACTTGGAACGAGATATCAGTAACCTTCAAGAAATCGATATTTTAAGTGTGTCTCGACTTGACTAATGAAACATTAATGAATCTTAAGGTTCATAAATGGCTAAACACATAGGAAGAAATAATTATTATCTTATTATAGCTGTAGAAGTATCTGTTATTTTGACGAGTGTGCTTCCATTATTTTCACCCCTTCATTATTCAATATATCGATTATTCAATTGGCGTGATCTATTGGTACTATTTTAAACTGCTCAAATTTTCAAATAGATATGCAATTCTGCAACCATTCTTTGGTTAGACTGCAACTTACACGATCACAGAATTCGAAAACAAGTACTTTTTGAACCCATCCTCAAAAGTTGAATTAAAAAAGAAAACAACAACGATATGAAAACTGGCTAATAGATTCTGTATTTATATGTATTTGAAGATAACTGGAAGTCGAAATTAAAACACACAAATTAAGTTGTAACGTGCTCCTTTATGTATTAGAATGTACATGAGGTTTTGATTAGTAACGTTACACTTCGAGGATTAGATATGATTTGCATCTGTATCTGTCCATGTAATAAATATGACCCTTTACGTGTAACATGAGTCTCTATGCTATTTCTTCACATTACTTCTAGGTATTGGTTACTAAGGCTTGCTATTGCCCTTGAGAAATTATAGCTATTTATTTCAATTAACGAAATAACTGTTTTGTTAATACAATTGTAATAAATACATAATGCATTATAGTAAAATGCGATTTTTACTTTTTCATTACATTACTAAAAGTTATCTTCACTTTCACTTTTTTCAAATTCTTCCTTTTTATCCAAACTACATCTTCTATTTTCTTTCCTTTTGGTAGCCTGAAACCAAAAGTTCATAACCACTAATTGTTTCTGTTGTTTTCTGATTTCTTTGGAAAGTAGTTCATATTTATTTACACTTGTATTTTTGTTTTCCAAATAAGAATTGTAATTACTTTCAACACATATAATGTATATAACTTCATTTTTTTCCTCTAAAGCCGAAAAACAAGTTTAGTGATTTTGTACTGATCATTGTACAAAATTCATCAATGATTTTATACAAATCTATTTTCTGCAAAATATTGACTTATCTATCTATCTATCCTTGAGCGCAAACAATTTTTTTAGCTGTCAGAAGGCACGTTCAATGTTACTTAGCCAATGCTGCCAAGAATCAAAATAAATTTATTCGAGAACTATCTTAAATTTCCTGAACTATTATTTAAGAATTTGCCGCCTTAGGCAGTTGTCTACTCTGCCTATGCGTAACTTCACCACTGGGTATGTGATTACGGTAGAGAAATGCAAAAACGAACAAATGTATGACTCTTACTCACCTACATCACTATAATATTTTTCTTCTTTTTTTATACCAATTTTTATACCAAAAATGTACGTGAAATTTTTGAAAATACAATAAAATTAAGCACTATACTCATATAAAGTATTTTAAAATGAAGCGATAAAGGTATTATTACATTATAATTATGAGGTCTGTCGAAAAAATCAGCCAATATATCAAGAAGGGGTTGCGAGGTCGCAATGTAGCCTAACAGGGAAGGAGATCTTAGATTTCAGTACGTATGCTTGAGAAGGCACAAATACATCGAACTAGATAATTGGGTGTTACTTATTGTTGAATGTGAGTGGATGCATTGTAAGACCGTCACATTCACACTGACCCAGCAAGTAGAACAGCTTATCTGCATCACATTTTGGGTCCGCTGCAATCATTGGCGTGATTAAGAACGTTTGCGAAAACTACACAATGAGTCAAGCGAAAAGTGTGGTAAAGCCACGAATCGGTTGATAGTGACACACGTTAAAAGAGAAGAGTTTTCGGACCGTGGTTAAGATTCAGGAGATTATAACGGGACAGCTAATGGTGATCCCAACCATGCATTTTGCAGAATGTTTGACAAAGTAGAGGAAACGCTGCGAGGAAGGTAACGTTCCTACTTTGAAGAGAACGAAGGCACTATTGTTCTACTAGGTGTGCAAATATAAAACTAGATTTTGTGCATAGACTGCGTTAGCTGTCACTGTGGTTACCGTAAAACTGCGTCCTTGGCGCCACTTGCTTGTTTTGACTGTTGATAACGATTTGCAATTCACAACCAGACAAGTTTCATGTCATAGTGTAGTGTTTAATAGCGTTCAACATGGCGCAATTTGTACCTACAAACTACGATGTGCGGACAGCATTGATTTATTGTTACCATTTCAAGAAAACTGTTGCAGAATCGCATCGCATGCTTATCGAAGCTTAAGGTGATCATGCTCTTGGTAAGTCACAGTGCTATGCGTGGTTTACAAAATTTAAAAGTGGCGATTTTGACGTGAGAAACTAAGAACGTGGAAGACCACCGAAAAAGTTTGCAGACAGCGAATTGCAAGCTTTGTTGGATGAGGATGACGCTCAAACGCAACAACAACTCGCGGATCAATTAAATGTGACACGAGAAGCAGTTTCCATAAGTTTCCATACGTAATGAGCAAGATTCAGAAGGTGGGAAAATGGGTTAAACATGCATTGACTAAACGACAGCAGGAAAACCGAAAAACCACTTACAAAATTCTGCTCGCCAGGTACAAAGGAAATAATTTCTCCATCGAATTGTGACTGGTGACGAAAAGTGGATCTATTTCGAGAATCCTAAGCGTAAAAGATCATGGGTAACTCCAGGAGAACCGGCGACATCGACTGCAAGACCAAATCGCTATGGACGGAAGACAATGCTTTGTGTTTGGTGGGATCAGAAATGAATGATCTATTATGAACTGCTGAAACCTGGCGAAACCGTTAATACCCAACGTTACCGACAACAACTGATCGATTTTCATCAAGCTTTGCGTGAAAAACGACCAGAATATGACCAAAGACAACATAATGTGATTGTGCTTCACGATAACTCAACCTCCCACACAGCAAAACCGGTCAAAGAAACGATCGCGACGTTTGGCTGGAAAATTCGTCCGCATGCGGCTTACTCACCAGTCTTGGCACCTTCCGATTTTCACTTATTTGCATCCATGGGACACGCACTTACTGACCAGCGCTTCACACCTTACGAAAATGTACGAAAATGTCTTGATGACTGGTTTGCAGCACAAGAGGCACAGTTTTTTTTACTGGCATCTACACATTGCCGGAACGATGGCAGTAATGTATCGCTAGCGATGGCCAATACTTCGAATAAAATAGTTCTTAGCATTGTCATCCAATCACTGTGTCTTTTCTGTACATAAATTCCGGTTTCATATTTACGCACCTGGTGGGTACAATTTATCTTGTTTGAAAAAAGTGTATTTTTCATATAACGTGGCTGATACATTTCTTGTATTGTAGATAAAAAGTTTTATTTTTCTAAAATTTTATTTTGTAATATTAGACAATAACAATTTACTATACTATTATTCACTTGCATGGTTCATCACTGCAGGTTTACCACTGATTAATTATAGTTGTGTTGAAGATGGTTTCGTAATCAGAAATCCACTCCTTAATTCGTTTCACTTTATTCCTCACTTACCTGGTTTCACGTTTTCTAGTTTCTCATGTGAGAAACAAGTAACAATTTAGATTTTTGTAGGTAAACTGTCCTTAATACGTGTAAAGAATTATGTAAACAAATGATATTACTTGTACAGGAAGAGATATTTGAGAAATTACATCTCTCTGAAACTACAATAGGCGCTTATTAAAACAATGTGTCCTCACGTAATTCAAACGTTGGTGATAGCCACATCCGGCTTCACTACAGTTACTAACAAACAAGATACGTAAGTACGCATAGTGCGCCCAATTCTCCACTGCTTATGCTAACGTACAGGATCTAAATATTGCTCTATTTTTTAGGTAGATTTCGAAGAAAAATATACCTATTGAGATCGATACGATATGAAAGTATATATATTAACACGCTAGCGGCCATAATTTTGAAGATATTTGAACCAATTTTTTATATGTTGTTTCTAGGCTTAATAGCTCGGTTAAGTTTGTTAATGAGCAAAATCGGTCGCCATCTTGGATCCAAAATGGCCGCCGAACCCATTGTGTACAATACACAGCCTAAAGCGCTGGGGTATTGAAATCAAATTTGGCATAAAGGTACAACATCACTTTTTGATTACGGAAATGTTACCTAATGAGTTCAAAGACGCCATCTTGGATCCAAAATGGCGGAAGTAAGAAATCTATTTTCCATATCGTTTGAGCTAGAGATACGAAATTTGACATAAAGGTGTATTGTCACTAGTAGTTCAAGAAAATATTACGAAATGTTGAAAAAGTCACCATCTTGAATTCAAAATGGCCGCTGAACCCATTGTTGTATAGAATACACAGGCTAAACGGCTGTAGCTAGAAATATCAAATTTGGTAACATTATACATTATCATTTGTATGTTACTAAAATATTACAGGATGTATCCAAAGACGCCATCTTGGATCCAAAATGGCGGACCTAAAAAAACATTATCCACACCGTTTGAGCTAGAGATACGAAATTTGGCATAAAGGTGCATTATGACGAGTAGTTTAAGGAAATATTACAACATTTGGGAAAAGTCGCCATCTTGGATCCAAAATGACCACCAAAAATCCCATTTTGTACACCGTGTTTGAGCTGGATAAATGAAATTTTACTTGAAGTTTTACCATCACAAGTAGGTCACGACAATATAAGAAAACTTTCAAAAAGTCGTCAACTTGGATCCAAAATGGCCGCCCCAAAAGCCCAATTTCCAAATCATTGAAGGTAGAGAAACGAAATTTTCTTAGAAGGTTTATGACCAAGAGTAGGTTACAATAAATGGGACAAACCTTCCTTTTGGCGGCGCAGCCCCCGTGGGAGGGTACAGATGGACACCATGGTGGTGTAGTGCTGCAGTGAGATTTTGGTTAAGATAAAGGAGGCGCATCCTCTCAAAAACACTGAAGTTGGGGCGAATCCCCTACGGGGGTCTGTAGGCAGCGCTCCAAGCGAAACAAAGCGAGTGTATATATATATATATATATATATATATATATATATATATATCTTGTGAGGTATCGTTGAACAGCTCTTGATGGATAATCAACAAAACAATAAATAGTTTCTCGATAGCTCTCATATAAGGCGAGATTTGAATTTTTGAAAATGAAAAAAAAAACTTCAAGATCTACCTCAGCCTGTAGGCCTACCGAAAGGGATTTTTTCATTCTTTACCCCTACACTCGCTTCTTAATACTTTGAGAACAGCTTTCAATGAATCAAAGTATAGTTCTTATGCGAGCGAGTTAGTTTAGTTTAGAAAATGCGCAAAATTAAATGGATTAAATATTAACTACCGATAAGGAATCTTAAGATTGTAAGATTGAATTGTTTATGAGCTATATTATGCTTTAGCTAACTTGCAGTGTTAGAACATGTGCTTTGAATTTTATATTAGTCCTGGAATAAGTGATAGTAAAACACATTGTTACTAAGGTAAGCATCTAGTTTATGTACCTAGTGTTTAAAGAAACGAAAAAATTGAGCGCCGGATAAAAACCCTGTCTTTTTACAATTTTTCGTGCTACTTTGGAAAATAACGTTTTTTCTTTTACTATTTTGTCCCTGACAACATTTTATGATCAATGAATTAGTTAAAATGTTAGTTCATGCTCAGAACATATATCTAGAAAAATGCAATGGGACTGCCTCTCACAAAGTTTTGAAGCATTTCGTAAGTTTTTCGGTCCGAGCCAAAGATGTCCAATATCCAAAAGTGAACAGAACTTTTCCCTCATGTACAAGGGTGCGAATGAGATATATTGCATTCCTAATGTAAATTAAAAGTTTTTTGTACATTTTTTAACGTAAGAATATTTAATTGTACTAAATCTAAACAACAAACGCAATGGATGTGATAAGTATTTAACATTGGCAATGAAAACGCGAAAAACCCAGGTTTTTTTGCCTCGTGGAAAAAAAATAATTTTTTTCCCTGTTTATTTTTACTTGAAAATTTCAATTTTTTTCGGCCTTTAAAACTCTAGATGTACCAGACACAAAACATGAAACGAATAGTATATTACCAGAGATGTGCTTTTTATAGTTTTAAAATGAAGACTTCTGATATGATTATTGACAAACCATAGCTTGCTCTAAACAAAGAAGTTTGTGATAGTGAAAAGTTTAGTATATAAACTTGTTAGATTTGCTTGCGTAACTAGAATGTCGAAGTGCGAACGCAGAACTTTAATATTGAAAATAAACAACTTTGAATAAATTATAACTAATAGCTCACAACTCTAGGAGGAAATTTGAATCACAGAAATAACGCCAATAATTATTTCATTTAGTACAAGGATTATAGAAACTGAATATCACTGAACCAATATATGTAAGCTATTACTGTATACTAACGCTTACTTAATGGATTGAATTTAGCAGGGTACAGTTGTGGCATCAGTATATTAAAAAATTCAAAAGAAAAACGACGGAAAATTGTTTGAAAGTCTCAAAGCAACATAATCTGCAAATGTCAAGGGGATACATTTGGTCAACACTAAGCATAACATACGGAAGGATTAATTAAAATCTATATGGAATGGCGGATAGTAGGGTTGTAATTACTGTTGCTCCTCAAAAGGACATTTACCCTCAAGGGAACCATATCTAACATACGCTGTTGCTATCACTGTTAGTAGAATTACAACCTCTACCCTTCATGTGTGAAGATATAAATAAGATCCATAATATATCCTACGTCCTCCGTGTATATATAAACAAATAAAGAAGAAAGATGCCCTATTTGCATGCAGGATTCGTAATAGTCACCTAAAATTTTCGTCTCGACAAATATGTATAACTCTAGCAAATGCGAGTTCAATTCTGGAGGTATAATGTATAGCTAGATACAGGCCAGTAATTATTTGAATAATTAAACCTAAGCCTAGTAATGACCATTCAAATTACTCCCTTCTGTTTTCTTTCGCATTTTCAACATTTTACAGAATTCGCGGAAATAGGTTAGAAAGTCAGATTTGATAGTTTTTCTTAGATGTACGCAATTTCAGTTGTTTACAAATTTAACGAAAATGGGTTGCAAAGTCAGGTTAGATGTCTTTTTCATTATATAAGATGCAGACTCCATACATCAGCATCTTCTCGTTGCAGTATTATTCCTCATTGGGTTAGGTTATGTGAGAAAAGACAGGTTCGGCTATTTTTCTATATTGCTCATTTTGAATATTTTACAAGTTAAGGTACATTGCGTTAGGTTAGCATAGGTAAACAAAATTACGTTCCATATATTTTTATTCGTTCGTTAATTACTTTCACCGTTCGGAATAATACTCCCGCGAGAACGGTGTCACACATCACATTTAACACAAATAGTTGCGCCCTTGCTGGGCGATGTTGACCTGCTTCCGTGATTTTACGTACTTTTGTGACGTACTTACGTAACGACGGCGGTGTTGCCATATTACGTAAGTTATAAGACAAGAAAGTGTGACAATCGACCATTTTCCACAGCACCTTCTCGCTGCAATATCATTCCTCATTGGGTTAGCTTAGATTAAGTTAAAATGTCTGATTAGGTCCGTTCGTTAATCACTTTCACCCACTTGGGAATTCCTCCCGCGAGAAGGACGTTTCTCTATTGAACTCACCGTACACCAAGAACGAATGTATTCCGTGACGCTAAATCCGTTTACACTATTCTGCACTTCTTTAGACTTCAGATAGTGTATTCCAAACTAACTACTTATATGTACTCGAAAGCAATATTTATGCATGCAATATAAACTTACCCTTCTTGGTAACAATGGTTCTACAGGTGAAACAAATTCTGTTTTCTGTAATTAAAGTTGAACATCTTTAGGTTAAACGGAAAGTTTAAGATTTTGATAAGGAGTGATAACAAACATTCTTGAAGATATACTAATTTCTTTGATGTCAAGATTACAAGCTGCCTGAATGTTGATTAGATGAATAAGCAAAAGGTTTCGCCGAAGTGTTTTCGCAGTTTTGTAACGTACCCAAGATAAACGTAATTGATGTACTAGCACCTTTGCATATAAAGCAATGTAATAGAAAGAAACGAAAGGCTTATATATAATTTAGCCGCAGAAGTTTTGCCTTTCTTTCCTTTGCTGATATTTTACAGAAGAGGTAACATTACAAAGTATATCAAACGCAACACTGTTCGTAGAAACTGTTGCCATGACAAACATGTAGAAACAAAAGCAAGATTTTTAATAAGTATATAGGATAAAGGTACCAGTTATTGGCATCTTTAGACCATTGTCGTTTTCAAACTTGAAGTGCAGTTCTATTGCAGTTATGGCTAACATTAAACTCTTAGATCTTTTCCGAAATTACTTTTACAGTGAAACAATAAAAATTCAAAACATGTATTTTCTTTTTAAAACAGCAAAGTGACTTATTGTTGGGACCCTCTAACCAGTAGTGGGCCCCATCTTCATGTCCAGTTATTAGCGTTACCTTCATTCTACGTTTTCGTGACCTGAAGACGCGTGCCTATTATTGGCATTGCCGAGCCCAGTAGTTGGCACCCCTACCAAATATTTGTTCCTATGAAGCATCGTCCTACGTAAAAATACTAGCGATTGTATTTTTGTCTTAAAGGCTTGAATGGCTACGTTAGAAATCCAATAATTTTATTAAAAATGCTAATTATTTGCCCCCATATCAAATAAATGGACATTGGAAAAAAATTGAATCATTGTCTCGCCCTAGTAGCAATAACTGGTATGAATATTTTACAAAATGATACATTCTAAGGTTCCATAAACATCCTTTTAGTTGTTAAAGAAAGAAAACCCTACAATAATTACAATACAGCAATAAATAAGTGGAGATCAAATTTGTAACTTAACGAAACCTTCTTCGAACTATCGCCTTAACCAGCCCAGTAACGCCGATTATGTATTATATTAAAAGAAACAATATGGAACACACCAGGAACAATATAAGTTTTGTCAAATTATTTTCTACCTTAATTTAAAAAGAATATTGAGAGGGGCCAAAAATGGCACAGACAGTTTTAGAGACGTTTACCATATTCCCTGCTTGCAACAAAATCAGTATATCAAAACTTGAGCTCAAAACTTCTTCGCATGAGAACTATGGCGGAGTGGGCGAATCTCGTTTCACAACAACCTCTTCAGTATGAACTGTTGTTCATTCCCGAAATATATGTGTAATAGTTCGGAAATATTCAAAGAACTACAAAAATAGCAACGTCCACAGAGGTAGATTAAGTGCTGCTTGATATATTGCAAACTATACGATGATTTTGGTAATTATTCAAATATTATTATGCAAATTCAAAGAGGTGCGGAAGTTTCTAGTACAATTTATTTCTAAAGACAATATCGGACAGCCTTAACACTAAATAAATGTACTGGTCTTGATAAATAACTCGTGTAACCAATATTTTAGAGAATGAGGTGTGAGGATAATTAATATTTTCCCCATTATTAGCTATTATTTCACGATTTTCAAAATTGAGCCATGTATAAACCGTTACACCAAGTTTTGTAATCCTTTTTTCTATTCATATTTTTCATTACTACTAGCGATTTATCGCCAAAGCAAAAGTCTGGGCAAAAGAGTTTTAAAAAACGTCAATTTTACATTTTTCTTCAAAATTAATGTGTCCGGCGGCAACTGAAGAACACGTCGGATCGATCTGAAATTTTGTGTACGTAATATGGTTGCCATTGGGCCAAAAATGAGCACTGGACATTAACCGATTTCTAAAAAATGGAATTTTTGATGCATCCTAATACATAACAAAAAGGTTATAACATGACATTATTTAGTAGTATTTTAAAATTTCATTTATTAATTATAAATTGGCTTTGAAATACAAAGTAGTTATGTCATCTTTCAATGATAACAATGCAACGATTACAAGAAATTGTACTTGGCAGTCTTGCACAGTCAAGGTTCAAGATCAGATTCTTCTGAAGTTTCTATTTTGCGGCTGACAGGGTTACTGTAGTACAGTACATTATATGTCCCAAAGCCATGTTGGTGCAGGTAAGTTATATTCATCCGCAGCATATATTGCACATTGTTTGTATTCACAAGGCACCTCCCTCCACTCGTAGAAGAGCTTATCGGCAGTAGGACATGGCGATATATCGACTGTGACAGAGTTGAATGTCGAGGAGGATATTAAGACTTCAGTGTAACTATCGTTGCAATATACCTATAAAAAGAAAACATATTTCATATTTATTTACGCTGTGTGCAAGGGTACCTTAAATCATGTTTCACACTGGGAAAATTAAATTACATCGACATAGAATAAAAAAATTCCAATATCTTAAATGTAACGTACAGGGGTAGTTCTACAGTTACTGCGATATGATTTGATGTGCAGCAGTGTGTACAGTGAATTCTTCTACCTGGAGTAGTCTGTTATTATAGAAACCTACCACTATTCCACTCTGGAGTGTTAACCAAACTATCACAAATAAATAACCAATCTCGTAAAATTGCAAGTATCTTCGAATAAATGTTGTACAACGGTGCCATTGGTAAATGGTTTTGTTACAACGACGAGCCAACTATAAATTTTAGTTTGATAAGTTCGTTACTGTATTTCAACAATCTTCAACGTTGGCCCAGCGGTTGTGAAAAACAACGAATTCTTAGTTCATAACTTGTTCGTGATAACTTACAAGCCTTTCAGATCCTTTTCATATTTTCCCGATAGACCGCAACACTATAATTTTCGATCATCAGCAATATCATCGTTTGGCAGCAACTACCAAATCTAAGGATAGAGCTGACACTTCAGTTAAATTTGATAATTTTTGTTCACGTTAAACTCACTAGTGTTGGGCAATTTCTTGTAATTAGCGAATGACCGTGGAACTTTGCATCGTAATCGTGCGTTCAAGGATCATTTTATAAAGATTGAGATGGGGGAAGGTTTACCTTGATAATTTCTTATTTCATAATCTCTTATCATCCACCCTTTTCAAAATGTATCGGAAATCCAACTGCCTGCTTTTGGAGTTTAATATTTGTTTATATAATATTGGAATATAATTGAGCATAAAGAAATACTGTCATTCGTTGGAATTTCTAACCGTTGCATATTTTTGATGCAACAGTGTTTATTGCCAGTTAAGCCAACCGTTCAAATGATGCCAAAATTGCCTGATAGACTAATTAATTTTTATGATATTTGTTAAACATTTACATATAGTTAGAGAATGGAGGACTAAGCAAAGATTCACGAGGATGGGCCTGTTTTTGGAAAATACTTGCTCTTAATAAAATAATTATTTTTTACTAGTTACGAATTGATGAATTGGAGAGTTACATGCTCAAACAGACTAAGTCAATTTTTAAATAAAGTTGGATTGTGTCGAATTCTTTGCTAAGAATTAATACTTGCATTATTCCAAATCGCATATCAGTAGCCTTTGTTAACCCAAGGTCCAAAGGCCTCAGATATTGTAAAAAGTAGGCTGGACATCGTTCTTTTCTTACAACTGTGACTCTAAATGTACTCCAGAAACTCAAAATGTAGTTAGTCCGTTTTGGCACGTGACCATCCAATTTATCTGTAACTGTTGTACTCTATTAATGATATGCATACAATTATTTTTAATCTCATTGGTAGAACTTACATGATCCTGACCAGACAAGTTTTAACATGCACTCTTTGCAAAATGTGAACATTCGTACGATATCTAACCACGTGCTATTTTAGGCTTCTAATAATAAACCAAAGTGAACTTAGTAGATGTACTGAATTAGGATTAGAGTCAAAGATGTACTTTTTGTGTGTACTTAAAACCAAAATGTGTTAAGAATCAAGTAACATCTCGAATTATTTGAATGACTCAAATAATTTTATGGCCATGATTTACTTACTTTCTTAAGTTTACATTTCTGGTTCCCACTCCTTACTCCCGACTTAGTTAAGTTAAAATTAAATACAGCATTGGATCATTATTGTTTGAAGAACTAAATTATAACTACGAACTCTATACGCTCTAAATGGCATTTGCTCTTCGTAATGAATAATTTGGACGCAAAGGATTAATTGAATTCTTTTCTGGAACTGTAAACTTAAGTTCTGCATACGTGTTATGAAAAAAAATAAAAAATAAATAATAGTCTTATATTACAAATACACAGTAATAGGTTCTGGGTGAAAGGTTCTTCCTTGTGGAGGGTATATTCTTCATGGCCGCCATCTTGAAGTCATCCATATTGACTTTTCTGGTTGATTTTCTTAAATGGGTAGGAGTCGTATAATATATCATTCTGGGCTTGAATTTTACGAAAAATGCGTTTATGAAGTAAGTTTTGCTGCAAATGTAATAATGTGAGAGATAAGAGTATGTGACCCTAGCTAGGGTAATGATACAATAGCCTGGACACGCCTATTTTGCCTTGAAATAACGACGGAAATGAAACCCGAATGCATACAAATCCATATAAATAGGACAATTATAGAGTCAAGAACAACTTGTATACATTTTATTTCATTTCCGTCGTTATTTCGAGAAGAAATAGGTGTTTCTAAGCTATTGTATTCTTACCCCGTCGCATACTCTTATATCTCACATTATTACATTTACGGCAAAACTGACTTCAGAAACGTATTTCTCGTAAAACTCTAGCCAAGAATGACATATTACACGACCCCCTTCCCATTTAAGAAAAACAATCGATATTCAATATGGAGGACTTCAAGATGGCGACCATGAAGAATATAGCCTCAAAAGTCTAAAGGAAGCGCCTTTTACCCAGTACCCATTGCTGTGTATTTACATTCCATTCCTTTCAGTAATTTCAAAATATGTTATTTTGATATTTCAACACTTTTAATTCACTCTGCACAGAGAAGAATCTGACTATTGTGTCAACAATTTCTCTTTAACCACTGGCACCTAATATTTTACACACAAACTCAGTTTATTACGCTGATTTTAAATATGTACATCTCTTCTAGATCTGACTGTTCACTTGATATAGTGTTACTTCTCAGTGATCAATTATTACTGCATCCGTGATTATTCAAAATGCAAGTTAATCTTGAATCTCTTGAACAGAAGAGAAACGACAGAAGGGAGTAATCCGAATATAAAAAATCGTGATCGAAATCAGTGTTGATTACCTAATTTACTATCTTATTAATCACATTCAGTTGATAACTTGAATACAAAGGAGCTGTTCCATTATAATCTGACCTGACTGAACGATTCTAAATATCCGAAATCGAAGTTAAAGTAATGTGATTCATTCCAATGAACTGAGGTGAGTATAATGGAAGTGTTCCAATACAAATAAACGGGTTTAAAGGGTTATAACAATTGTAATATATAACTAAAGAAACAATGTGAGCTGAATGTGAACTCTGGATGGAACGAGAAAATTATTCAATATTATGCAAGCATTTTCATTTAATTGACTAGACAGTGTTATAGAATTGAATTAGCTTACAATATGTAAAATAGAGTAGGATTGTCCTTTATCCTTGAATCGAAATTTTGCAGAGTTTACAATTACAATCATAATGAGCAATTAAATAAGACAATATTGATAATTTACCTCTTCTTCGAGTTTGTCTTCGCTATTGCCTTCCAAGTAGTTCTTCTGGACCAACGGAAGCTCTTTTCGGCTTAGTGTTAATTTAAAACTTCTTTTAGTGAAGAGAAAGAAGTTATAAGAGGAGTCTGAGCATAATAATAACCGCGTGAAAAATATGCATTGCCGTTCGTTCTGGAAGCATTCCGCGTGTGGTGCTCTCTGTAATAACATACACCATTTTTCTCATGGTCTATGTATATCCCACCTAACTGTGTAATGAAATATCGAAGTACACTATAACCATGAATAACTATTTTTGGTACACAAACCAGCATGTTCGATATATCACCAAGAAATCTAATTCCTGTTCTTAATTTGCCCAGAATGATATTTTTCTTCAGAAGTTCGTTTCTTAACTTTACTATTTTTTTATGTTTTGAAGTCCTTATTATAACTAATGGAGGATCAATTATATAAATCGGATATAGGCATGAAATACGAACAGGCCATACCTGTTTACATCAATGTACCGGTACAGAATTCGTTGTCGAATTATATCCAAATTATTTTTCTGTCTGATCTTCCTTTGCACTGCAATGAACATCAATGAAACACAAGCACCAATTATACAGTAATGACCACCGGCGTTACAGGTCGATAGGTCCTGAGCCTGCCCCAACGCCATCTGTCCGCGCTTGGTGGAACTGCATGCAGTGTGACCAGCACTGCACGCCACCCAGCCACGAACGGGCGTATTAGGGGCTTTCTAGACCAAGTGGCCGTCACGTCTTTATTCACATGACTGCCCAGTTTTCCTCACGACGCTGGGTGGTCGCCGAAAACTGGGACTCCAGCCGGGAATTGAACGCGGGACCACGCGGACATGAGTCCAATGCTCTAACAACTTGACTATCGAGCCCTTATTATACAGTAACGGTAGCTTTAGATTACAGCAAAAATAACTCGATCTGTTCAAAATACAACACTTCCATACATAACGGATTCCAATCTAATTTTATCTCCTCCTGTAGTGGTCATACTAACGAATTTCACAAATCAATTTGCAATGTTCCGTACGCGAGAATATGGATTTGGACCACTGTGCGTTGTATACTTTCATTCAAAGACTTAATCTGTGCATGGCACAAACATCTCTGTACTTCAGCGCCAGCGAAAACACATGAACAGAAACAAGTGGTGTCTTTATCCTACAAGACTTTCATGTTTTTAATACTTACCATGAAACCATTATCGTTAAGCACTCTGATACTTCTTTCATATGTAAGAACCAAAGAATTGTTCTGCCTCTGAATATTGGTAACCTGAAAAAAGGAAAAATCTATAGAAATAATACACACTAATTTCAAGTTTCGAACGGGCGTAATCCATAGTCCTATTACAGCCACTAAAATAATTTTATCTTGTCTTATGAATTTCAAGTAACAAGAAGCGTAAACCAGTAACATTTCGGTGGGTCGTAAAATTATCTAGAACATTCCAATTTTGTGAGCATTCTGACACTTTCCAGTACACCACCAGTGTTTAAGAGTAAGCGATCTTATTTGCAGAAACGTCAAGTACAGGCGTTGCAAGCTTGAAGTAATTTAATTATTAACCAGAATAACAATGTAATTAAATGTATGTAGTGAAATTCCGAAAAGAAATGTTGTAGTGTTATGGCTAAAGATGCGAAGTTAAATAAAACTGAAAATCCAAGTCCTGTGTCAAGCTCTTAATGTTACCAAAGCGTAGATTCACCCCGTGTTACCAATTGCAACCATTCCTTCCTTACGTTGGCTTTTGAGAATAAAAATTCTTAGGGGAAATAGAAATACCCACCGGAAACCGATGCAACTTCAAATTGCTAGCCTTAAATCAACCAATGGAATATCGATTAATTGGATTAGGGGAAATATGTTTCTGCAGGCACCCCAATTTAGCATGTCTAAGAAATTGATACGAGCCGCGTTATAACCAATGATTAGTAAGTTATGCAAAAATTCGAACATGAAATATTCGTCTTCTTGTCTGTACTCGGATAAATTAAAACTAATACAATTGCAATTGAAAATATCTGTAATCGTGAATATCAACTTCGCGACTATAAGCTTCAACCATATGATGACTACACTCATATAAAAATACTATTGAGCTTCTGTTAAGGTTTATTTAATTTAAAACATATTAATTAGCTGCAATTGCAATTCAACTTAAATCTTGTTTTCAAATCTTTTATTATTCCTGATATTAACAGCACAAATCCAAAAAATAATCCCCTCAACACATACATTGAACATTCAACCTAGATTCCAGTATCTGTGCATACATGTGGGTAAACAACAAATTTAATCGCCCTTTAATCTTCAAACGAATTATAATAATATCACAAATAACAAGGGAATTCGTATTTCAAACTAGAAAAGGAAACATGAACTGAAATGGTAACAACAAATCTCGGATTATGAACCCCTTTTTCATTTACAAAATCTGAAATTGAGAAGCGCAACAAATTTTCATAGAGCAAAGTGTAATCTAAAAGCTACGATGATCATTTTCTTCCCTCAAATGTCAAAGTAAAAACTGACGCTATTAACGCAGCAATCTAATATGTAAATAAGCTATAACCTATGCTTCGTCCTTGACCTACCACAAAAGTTATTGTAAATTCAATCAGTAATACTCGTGAGCTCAATTCACACTAGAATGTGAATAATGAAAGATCTACTATAAACCCAAGAACGGTTAAAACAAACCTCGTACTATACAGTGAAGCCAAAAGCATTTTTTTTGCAAAAGTAATAAAACTACAACATCCGTCAACTTCATCAAACAGCGCAAGGACTTGAAAACAGCGTACACAACCCCCAATACTCGTTATATTAAACGACGGAACGCGAAACGCATTCTATCAAACACCACAATCAATAACATCTTGTTACATAAATTAATGTATCTTTCGCAGCGGTCAACCCAATGATTAAATCACGTTCCTTACAGTGTTTCACTATTCGGGTATACGAAAAATGTGCGTGGAAAAGGCCAATGGCGTACCCTTCCCAATACAGGTTCAGTTTGGGTCGTATTGCACGATTACCAGCTCGCCTATTCCACGCATGGTAGCTGAGAGTCCACACCAACTGCACAAACAGTGTCAAGGTTCTCGGTGTGTTACGTCGGTGGCAGCAGTGTTGGCAAATCGGTCGGATATAAACCGATCAACCTTCTGTATCAAATCTTGGTTTGAGAAAAGGACTCTATACTATAAGAGACAGAAGCTTCAGATAACAAAGATGTATTTGGATCCTCCTCCTTAATCTTTTTTTTTCACCAAACAGTTGTTCATGCATGAGCGTAAAGGTATTGCATATGAAAATGTAGCCCTTATGTTTCTATATTATACAACAATACATATAGTTGTATTGAATTTGGTCATTTATATAGTGAGAGAAGAAGTGTTCAGTTATCGTGATTCGTCTTTTATAATTGAGTCTCAAGAGAATTCGATAGAAAATTATCGATAGTCTTAGCACTGGTAATGTCACTTACATGTGTTCTTCAATATTTTATACGGATTTACAGAATTTGTGATTTTCAGAACTTGAGACCTAACACTTTTATTGTCTTTCAGTTATTTGAATTTATTATTTCTTCTCTTTATCGACAAAAAACTACGTATAAAGCTTGTATTGTTTATTTTATATTTAAGTAACTTTGTTTATATACTTAATTTCATATATTCGAAAATATTTCGTAATTTTATGTTTAAATTGATTCATAACAGCTTTCACTTCAGTATTAATTAACGGTTATGTAAAATAAAAATCTCGTTCATTTAAGATACTGGAAGTGATGGAAGTCCAATCTACATACTTCAAGCAAAGTGACTGCGATTTTCTGTGACTCTGTCATTCTAATGGTGATTTTGTAAAGTGTTATGTATGTGTAAAATTATTTAAGTGGTAAAATCTTGATAATTATATCACCTTTTCTTGTAAAGGACTTGTTGTTACTTTGATTGAATATCACCACTGATATTACGTTGTAGATTATACTTTATTTAGATTTTCGCATTGTAATTGCAATGAAACTTGTTGATTTTAATGTTAGTTTGCTTATGTTTTGTGGATTTTGAGGAAAAGGCTCAAAATATTCTGACGTGTATGGTCAAAATGGTGTACAAGCTATGGTATACAAGCTATACCAACGCATTATCATGTTATTAGGTTTAATTCACCCTTTACCTGTGGACCGTGTGTGGGATAATTTTCTCCATAAACGATGTTTAACCCAGCCCAACTGAGTCGATCTGCAACAGTCTGTTTGTCACGTGGATGAATCCTAGAAAAAAATAAGTGTTTAATGTTAATAACTTCATTAAAATTTGATCATATATCATTTTCTTAATTAGCTATTATCTCTAAAAACAGTGATGGGGAAATAATAAAGGGCCCCTGGTAAAATTAATTAGACTAAATGTGAGGCAGATGTTTTACCCTTATTTGTACGACAAATATCTGATTGTTGTTTTGTTTGAAGTCTCCTTTTCCTGGTATTACTCTCTTAATCGAAACGGATGTTTTGTGTTGATTTGGATTTTCCTGTTTTCCTTTCAAGTTCAAGTTCTTAGCTGGAATTGCTATGGTAAATGATTTCTGGTTTGCAACAATCGATATTTAAGTTAAAATATAAATTTTTATTTCATTGTTGTTTTGAATAAAGACGTGAACAATTTATTTATTTAATAGAAAGACAATTGAAGTTTTGATGATAGATGATCTCTATTCTTGATAACTGGTGATAACATAATATCCGAGAACTAACTTAATGAAAAAATAATTTAAATCGATTCAGTGGTTCTTAAGTTTTATGGACACAAACGTACTCACTTTCATCTTTATGTATGTATACTGAGATGCTATTGATGGAAGAAATTTTTTCAAAGAAGTTAATGTATAGGTCTAGTTGTGTTACAATTCCATACACTAATTCATTCCCATTTTCATTCGATATCTGGAACTCCGAATATCTTGTTAGCAGTGTTTCTTTCAAGCACCTCGCACCCCGGAGGGATTTTTTTTCATTTGGGGACCCGCCTTCCACCCCTGTCTCTCTGCATTCTTTACACAAAATAGGTAGTGTACTTTCGGGGACGTACAGAACGAGCAGTTGTTCGCTCTCCCCATTTTGGGACAGGCTGTCCCTAGAGATTCTTGGATTGCCGGAATTCCGGCACTGCAAGAAGCTCCTATGTTCCTTCAGTTTAGACTTCAGGTGTTGCGGGACGGACTTTTGACCAGGCATCCAAGGTTCTCCTGGTCTTTAGTTCATGCTTAGAACATTTGCTTGGGGGGAATTCCCTACCTACCATATTTGCAATTTTATTATAAAAGGAAACATTGATACATAACATTTAGGACAAACACATGGACAAGACACGGACTTCACAATGACAATACAAACATGGACCTGATTCGGCGTCTTCTTCTTTTGCTGCCCCTGTAACGAGATAAGAGAGGAATTTTAGGATCGGATTGCGCGTGGGAATGTTGTTTCGCCCACAAAGTTTTTCCGCTTCTCCTTCCTAGCCGTCTTCTTTACTGATATCTTCCTCTTCCTCACTCACCATAGGGTTTAGGTTGTTTTCACTTGCCACACTTTCTCACTTCATTTGCACTTGTATTTCTTTGGGGATAGGGGGGATTGGCAAATCATAGCCGTAGAAATGATGTTCTCCTACAAAGTTTGTATGCATCTACCTTTGTTATCCTTACTAGGTTTCCCTCCATTTCCACCTTAGATTCCTCTTCTGATTTCCCTCTCCATCATTTACTCATTTGGTCACACATACACTAGGCTATTTTGCTGTACGCTTCCATTCCGGGTACCGGAATGAAAGTGTTGTTTGGATTATTTGTTGTTGTTGTCAACCCCGGAGGGAATATACCGCAAAATTGTAGTTTACTATTTATCCTACTATTGAAATGCTAATTGTACACTTCGCATCAAAAAACTTGCGACAGCGAACGCCGTGCAGCTAGGCAACCCAAATGGCACCTTCTTATCCCACAATCGTGTCTATTTCTTCTTCCTTCGTCACAACCATAGTAAAATCAGCAAACATCATGAGCACGTTATTTCGGCAGTTTTTTTTTGTTTTGTTTCTGTTTTTTTTCAAAATAGACATGTATTAGTATCAAATTTTATCGATAAAATGAAAGAATAAAAGCGAGACGAAACAATATAAGTAAATTTCTCCCTTTGACGGAGGGAGAAATTTAAACACACAATGAACAATTGAAACCGATGGGTGCCTTCAGGTAAAGGCAGAGAAATTAGAGTGAGAGAGAGAGAGAGAGAGAGAGAGAGAGAGAGAGAGAGAGAGAGAGGGAAGGGGAGAAAAGAAGTAGAAGAAGATGGAGTACATATAAAAATATGGAATTTAAATGTAGTAAAAAGGAACCTAACATTATAAAGTGCAGTGCTCACAAATCTAACAGCAAGACAGAAGGGACATTTGGTTATTTTATGTTTTTCAGGGCTATTCGAATATATAAAGGGCGCTTGAAAATTCATTTAGACCCTTTCAATATTGTGACCAAAGTTGATGGTCAGATTAAATATGGTCCATGGTTTAAAGTGGAGACACATTTAGAATAATGTCAAAAGTGTAACACACATGATTTGTTTGTGTCTGGTTCGGCTGCAAATTCGGTGGGGCTCTTTGAACGTACTGGTTCGGAATAAATTATAATCATGAATTCCGCCAGGATTTTCAGATTGGCGTGTGTAAAGTCAAAATTGGGAGGGTGTAGGTAGCTTTACAATGTTTCTGTCAACTTTTGACCGTGAAAATAAAGTAAAAGTTGGGGATATTCGCAAGGATTTGGGGCTGACCCCCTCCCAGTTGTCGGGGGTCTGGCGGAATCACTGATTGTAACAAACCATGTAGATACCGTGGTCCATATCTTCCATCCCAGACTAGTAATGTAAATTGATCATACAAAGAACATGAATGGATAATAATTTTTCTGCTTAATTTCTATCAGAAAGAGCCAAGATTATAATTCCAAACTGTATCAAAATGAAAAGTTCCAAATGTTGAAAAGCAATATTCGCATGTTCCTATAGGCATACCAGACATTACATGTTGCACATTTCAAAAGTGAAAAAGGGGACACATAATATTATGTTGATAAATTAAATTATAGGATGGAAACGAATTTTTTGCCAAACTAATATAAAAATAATTCTTCTCTTGAAATAGCTAAAAAAGGGGACTATTTTCTACTCATATCTTAATATGTATCTGTTCCGAACATGCCACTCTAGATTCCACCTATTGTGAATACAACGCTTTAATAATTACAACATTAATGAACTAGTGTTTATAACAATTTGCACACATGCAATAAACCCGGCAGAGCTGAAACGGGCCCCGACTGTCGGGGGATGCTGGTCAGGTTTTGGACTGTGTCATCAGGTTTAAGATTCGAACGCATTCTGACGCGGTGATTCGATGTGTGATTTGATAACCTGGAAGATGATGGAGAGATTTTAATTGTTTCATTGCGTTCGAACAGTGTTTATTTCAGGGGTGACCAGGAACACGAAAAATAAGACGTCAAAATTTCCAGTTAAATAGATTTTCCAGACCGGATCAATCGGGTTACCGGGTCACTCATGTTTGGGTCAGTCCCTATCACCGGGTCAGCGAAAGTGACCGGAATTTGGCTGTGGAATACGCACAAACAGAGAGAGTGTGTGTAAATTAAGAGAAGAAATAAACACGAATAGAGAGAAGGAGAGGTAAAAGAAGAGAAAGAAGCAGCGAAGACACGATAATAATACATCAAGAAAGAGAGAAAGTTCAATGAAAAATATGAAAACTACATTATCATTATGCTAAACAGCACACACACCCGTTTACTCGGATTCTGACCAGTGATACTTCGTTAAGTTCTCCACAGTCCAGAAATGAATCTTTGTTTGAATATTTCAGTGTATGCGAAAAAGAAACTGACTGATGGGGAATCGAACTCAGGTTTTCAAATTAGAAGTCCAGCACGATAGGGATACTCTACAGCGATTTTACTCAAGACGTGCTTAACAAATGCTATAGTGTTTGTTTCTACGAATAATAACATGAAAGTGGATACTTCATATCAATGTCGTATTCTTAACTGTCCCCCCTGAGACTTAAGTTGGACTTTTCCAACCAACATTCGTAAATCGTCTTTCTGTCTATAATGACTCGTGCTTCATTCCACAGTTGTAAATATTATCCATTTTTATGAGAAGTGATGGTTAGATTCTTCAAGACCGCTTTGTAAAAAAAACATGGCTTGAACAGGATTCGAACCTATTTTGGTTTGGTTTAGTACATCAAATTCCGGCACTTTTCCTCTACTCCATTTATCCACCTAAATATAAAAGCCATAAATTACTAAGTTCATGTTTGGAAATAGCCAACTTCGTTCTGTAAGTTCTTTAAACCAAAATGCACGCGAAAAGTTCTTAATTCAATCACTTATAGACAAATTAGTGCCCACTAATATCCAAAATAACAAAAGTCCAGGAAAAATGAAATAAACAATAACAGCTGATGCAGTTTCTATGCGTCGTGGAAGTTCAAAGTCACGCTTATAGCAATAAGTATTATTATTATTATTATTGCAGTGAAATATCCGATAACTAACAGTTGTATATTCCCTGTGGAAGAACAGTGAATATTATGGAAGTAAACTCTCCTTTGTTTTTCTCTGAAAATGTATTTCCCAGAGCAAAAGTCAAAAGTTCTATGATACGAATATTTACATGTTTTTGTACTACTTCGTTTCTCATTTTATGCATGTGTTTAAAATGGCTCCCTTGCAAGAAGGATATTCCAGGATTGTTACATTTTAATTCCTATATTCCGGGAGTATTCCTAGGTAATTGGAAATTTGCCGGAACTTGTCCCGGGATTAGAATACTTGGTATCGTGAAAAAATACACGGAATATTTCTAATATATTCCCATAGAATAAAAATAACCTTGAATATTAGAGAAAGAAGCACGTTACACTGCAAAATCTTGTTTGTTAACGCTACAAGGATAAAAAGTATAGTAGAAAGTTAAAATGTAATTGTTACAATAATCCTGGAATCTTCGGAAGGCGGACATTGACATAACATGTATAATGTATTGAAAATATTCAGGCATGAATAATGCTGGTATATAGTGAGAATATATCTCCCTTTCTATTGTGTAGAACCTATATTTATTGCGTACCGTCTGGGAGTATTTATTCAGTTACTTAACTCTAATTTAATGGCCAAATATGTGCTGTGGGGTCGAAAGTCCCTCGCATATGTAAGGGACAATTTCCCTCGGCATAAAGAAACTCGAAAAAAGTACTTCGGGAACATAATATTTAGTGTCTTTTTTGATTTGTGCATTTACCTTATATTTATGGGCCAGAACTCACCTATGCCTAAGCCGTGATATGTTTAAGGGACTGCAAGAGACAGGTTCAAGCTATGAGTGTTTATCAATGAGCTTTTTTGTTAAAGAAAAAAGAAAACGATGCTTGTTCGCGTAATACTTTTCTTTCGTGACTATATCATCTTCTTGGACATTGAATGTAGGAGTCAGAACCTATATTGAAATATTCGTTGTTTCGAAAATCCCGTGCTGTGGTTATAATATTAGGAGGCGAAAACATACACTTCACAATACACACACGACATTTTTATTATTAATTTTTAACCTCCTCTGTCAGTTACATGAAATGTTTACAGAACTACTTTGTAAATAGATGTTAATTTTTTGTGTTAATTTTAACTATGCAAATGTTTGAATCAATCGTAATAAGATACAATTGGGGAGTTGTTGTGAATAAAAGACAGTGGCGATCATAGTTGTGAGCTTCGGCTCTCCTCTCCCAACATGTCTGGTCAGCATTGGAACAGTAGACCAACTTTTCCCTCCGGGAGAGTCCTCATCCTCATCGATACAATATCTGAATACAATCATATTCAGAAAAAGAGAGAAACCACAAGTACGCGAAATGAGTGTGTAAGCAAACAAGCAATAAGAATAAGCTGAAAGTTGGATAACAACATATTGCTGACGTGGTTATTAGCGTGATTAGCTATATGCACTTTCCACACTGAGAATCATAGATTCGCTTCCCACCTACGCCAGCGTTTCTCAACCTTTTTCATCCTGCAACTAAAAACATGACATTTCAAAACATGACCGTTGATATGCTGTATTTGATAATAAACATCCTAATTACATTATTCAGAACTATTCAACAAATTACATTATTTTAGTAGACCCTAATTATAAAAACAATAAGCAAAATAAAATATCGTCTTCGAAATTTATGTTTAAACCTGTAACCCCTAGCTAAATTAATTTTTTCACCTTCTCTTGCGATCCTCTTACACACAACTCATGACCCCTCTGGGGGTCGCGACCTCCACGTTGAGAAACCCTGACCTGCGCCAATATAATTTTCTTTCAAAATCGTAAAATATTTTATTCACTTGATTAGATGCATTTGGGGGAATAATATACACCAACCTCATTTGTAAAACTCCAACTTACCTTAGACAGTAGGGGGAATGCAGCTCGTATTTTGGAACCATTATTATACTATCAGAAAGTGATACTTTCTGCATGCAATGTGGCCTGATATAAGTTTACTTAAAGAAATGCAATTCTAAAACAGTATAATTGACCAAAATCAAGAAACCAGTGATATTCCTTAGGTGACGCAGCCCCCACGGCCACGAAGACATCAGGCAGACAGCCTTTAAGCTCAACTCTTACGGAAACAAAAGCAAAGAAAAAGTAATATAATACTGATTTTTGTTTCAGTTACTGTGTTTCGTGCATTTATGAGTTATTCTTCTATTGACTACTATTTTGTTAGATTTTATACATATGATAACCATGTTATATAATTTGTTAAAAGTTTCGAAAACCGTATTTAACGTAAGTGGGAATAAACAAAACTTCATCGTTAATTATTACAGACATAGCAACATCGCTGTATTATAATTTATGAACAATAAAAACAAGAGAAAAGTTCTAATTACTTTTATTCACATATTTTTTGCTACATCACGACTAGATATACAAACATTATTTTCTTCACAAAGGTTAGTGCTCGAAAACTGTACTAATACACTCATTGTATTAAAACCCGCGCAGTGGTCACTCATGTTGTTGCAAGGTTGCCACATAGTTCAATTTCTGAACTTAAACTTTCTAAGTGCTGCTAAAGAGTGCGCTCAGATTATAATTGACTGAGTGTAAAA
>JAGDQP010004371.1:566-40947 GCA_022664845.1 Lepisma saccharinum
GTGTTGGTGCAACGCTGTGTTGGTTGAACGCCTTGTTGGTTTAAAGCCGTGTTGGTCCAACGCCGTGTTGGTCAAACGCCGTGTTGGTCAAACGCCGTGTTGGTTCAACGCCGTGTTGGTCCAACGCCGTGTTGGTCAAACGCCGTGTTGGTTCAACGCCGTGTTGGTCAAACGCCGTGTTGGTCCAACGCCGTGTTGGTCCAACGCCGTGTTGGTCAAACGCCGTGTTGGTCTAACGCCGTGTTGGTCCAACGCATGTAACCCTTGAAGCTAGAGTTTTTTAAATAAATTATTATTACATAATTATTTCAATATTATCAAGATTTGTGTTTTACCGTGTTGGTCGTATGCCGGTTATTATTGTTGGTCGAACGCCGTGTTGGTTCAACGCCGTGTTGGTCCTACGCCGTGATGGTTTCGTGTTGGTCCAACGCCGTGTTGGTTCAACGCCGTGTTGGTCAAACGCCGTGTTGGTCTAACGCCGTGTTGGTCAAACGCCGTGTTGGTCCAACGCATGTAACCCCCGTGGAAGACATTTGTCCCCTTGTTTTTCGTCCACACCAGAGGCCCTTTGTCTGTGTCTTCCATCTCGGTCGGGAGACAAAAATCCAAAGATTTCGGTCTGAAAACTGACCGCGATCGGTCTGTGGAGAAATCCAAGACTATCCACAGGCAGTCTGCAGACTGTCGGCAGACCCGAGTCTGCGTGGCTCTCGACAAAAGTATTCTAGTGAATACGCGGCCTTACTATTATGATCCGACGGTACCTTTTCATTGATACTGCATTTCTAGAATTTGGTTTAGCTCATTTTAATACGTTACTTTTGGCAACACCGGGGAGACGATCCTGGCGGTAGAATATAATTTTGTAATTTGTAGTTTCATCCTAAAGGGTTATGAAATGTTCTTGAAAATAATACTGGAATCTAAGAAGAATCGTTCAATTTTCAGTTTATAAAGTCTGTACGTTGGTTTCTTCGTCGATCGTAGTTTGCAGATGCAGAAAAGTTCAGATGTGCAGTGAGCGCTGAATGGTGCATTGATTAGCGAAAAGTAGTCAGTAGTGATTTTCCATTGCTGAAGAATAGTGGGTGTTTAGCATATAGAGTCTATTAATTGTATTGATTTGTAAGTATACATACTAAAATTGTATTGTTTGACTGGACTTGTATTGATTTTGTGCAATCGGTGGTCAATATTAACTATTTTTGGTACAAGGTCAATTTCAGTATACTGTACTTCAAATGTTGCTTTCGTTAATTCGGGTTCGTAGAATGCTAGATATGTTGAAAAAATGGCATTACTATAGTAGTGACGTACCAACTTTAAAATCACTAAAACCAAACCCAAATAGATTTCCTTTTTCGTAAATTATCTTAAATTACTGAACGTGGAGGTTAGGTAAAGTTGGGTGCGGTCATGTATCTTTATAAAATATATTTTGACACATTCACACTTACCTTCAGCACAAATGCGTGTTAACTTTCCCAATTGCCATTAGAAAGTCGTGTGCAATTGTTTCGGGGCCTTTTCCTTTTTTTACATAAATAGTCTGCTAAATAACCTTCAAAATGCACTTTCCCTCATCATTTCCATACGATTCAATAACAATAACGCAAGATATGTCATAATCATCACAAAAACGCCATTTCAACACTGCCTTACCGCCTTCCACATAACTGTAACTCTACGCAAAATACTTCCTTCCGCCACAACATGTAGTGCGTTCTAAAAAATCTTCAAGACACACTAAAACTATATCATTGTTCACTTCAAATGTTACCAACATCAATATTTACCTCTCTAATACTCTCAAACATCACACAATTATCTCAATTCCTCCTGTAAATTTCTAAAAATTGGTGCGTCACTACTATAGTTAACCCAAAAAATGGTTAAAATTCCGTGTCGGTGGGGCCAACATAAATTTATGGGATTTTTAAACAAATTTTCCATTATTTTCAGTTAAGGTTTACTTTAAACCAGCACCACTCGTTCTTAAAAAATTTTCACTGATAATTCCATACACACAAACAGACATGTAACTACCCAGAAAATAGTATGACAATCTCACGAGAATAAATAATTGGAATATACGCACTCCAGCCCATTCAGATATGACACGCGGAGGAATACTAACGCCGTTACTTACTAATGGCATAGCAAACATTCCTCTTATGAATGACTCTGCCCCTATTGTAATTTCATTTTTCCAATTATAATTTCATTCGTCTTAAATTAGTGACCATTGGAACGTGGAGGCTAGCTGCGGTCATATGTCTTTACATTTTTCACTTCGGAGCTGGTCAATTAGCGCGTCAAAAATATGGCGGATGCATATGTAGTCCCACGTATATCTACGTCGCCCTGATAACACTGGATCATGACTAAACGTTACTGTAATTTGCGTTTCAACACTCCTACACACTTTGGTAACCTAACCTTTCTCCTGTAATTTTTTGTGGTTAGGTGAGGTTAAGTTAGGCTACTTCCCAATACGGAATTAGAACCAAAAGAGGGTAATGAGTGGAAGGACAGTTCATAGTGTGTGTCCTTCCACTCACATCGCCCCTGTTTTTTTGTTTTTTTATATATATATAGCATTCTACACATCCGAATTAGAGTAACGGATAAAATTTACTTTCTCTACTGCAACTTCCTGTGCGCTCTATACCACTCATTTTCTTGAAAATAATTACCACTAACACTTCTTCACACACACAGCAACAAACAACCGGGACTGGCGTAAGCCATAGTGCTGTTACCGCCCATACAATTAATTTTATTAGCAACATACAGCAATCCAAATAGCGTTACGAACAGCCATGTGTCATATCTATTTCTTGAATTCTTCACCATAGGTTAATATGGCGACAGGCAGAGGAATATTAATGTCACTTCGTGCTATGTACGACACATATTTTGATGCAAAAATCACAGATCAAGCAAGCAGAGATGTGTTCTTAGAAGAAGCCAGGTTAGGCTTTTTTTCATTATACGTTATGCACATCGCCTTTAATACTCTCACTGTGTGAGTTTCCTGAACGCGGATGCAAGTGAATAGCCCATGGACCTTCTACTCTTGCTACTTCCACAAGATAACTTCTTTCCTGTATATGTTATAATTTTTTTTGAGTAGATAACATAAACTTAACCCTAGAATTGAACTTTATTTATAATGGCGTTAAGCATCTGAGGCTCAGGCCGGGAGAGGGAAAAGAATGCTTGAAGGTGTCGGTCAGGGCCTAATTTGAAGGTAGGAGCATCCCGGCATTTGCCTGGTGTGACTGAGGAAAAACCTTAGTCAGCATGGTCGGCCGTTGAGATTTAACCCACGACCTACCGAACGCTCTACCTAGCTATGGTGGCTCGGTAAACTTAACCCTACAGTAACAATATTTAATTTACACAGTGCGGCAATTTGAAATCAAGTTTGTTGCTGTAAAAAATAAGTAAGTGTTCATAGAAATTATCTTACCTTGGATCATTCAAAGTAAGATCCTTCTACATCCACACACATTGACAACCAGTGCATGGAAGGATTTCTGGAAGTGATTTTGTGTAATGCTGTTTAAGGTTAAGAGGGAGAGGGAGTTGGCTACGGCGACCTGCAAAATAATCGTCCAATTTAACATGGGTTTTCACACGTTTTTAATAATATCGTAGTTTCATGTGGTTCCTTCGAAAAAAATACGCAATAGTCTCTTCAATATATTTCGTGGAATTATGAAGGTACTTAAGTGAAAATCATGCGTGCTGTTTTCTGTTTTATAAGGATACTATAAATAAGGATTATTATAATGGAAAGTTCCATTATAATGTTACATGGCCTGCTAAAACATCCTTTATTTCTAAGAAAAAAATACGGCGTTGCGCCTTCAGTTATTTACCTTTACTATGCCATGTATTGTGTTTAAGGGGCTATTGAGTCATTTTTTCGAAGTAAGCACGTAAAACCATGATATTCGTCGAAATGTTTGAAATCCATGTTAAATGGAACGCTTATTTTGTAGGCTGCAGTAGCAGTCATTCTCGCTCTTAATATAAAGCAACGATCTCGAACAAAAGATGGCAGCACTAGCTCCGTATGTCTAATGTTTTTTTTTTATCTTTGCACAAAATTCCAGTGCTACTCATACGAATTCAAGTTGGAAGTTCATAACCAATTCAAGAGTTTCATCACTGCCGATTTTTTGTTCGTTGTTGAAAGAGCTTCATTGTTATAGGTTTTGATATTCACAACAATCAAGCGATTTCAACAATGAAGAAAAATGTAAGAAAAACCTGCGAGTTTTGCATTGATTATTCGTGAGATATCGCACTACAAAACACTTGCACAGTGTCGCCACCTGCAGAAAAAATGTCTCGATTTCAAATTGCCGCACTGTGTATATTCATTGTCATAGGGCGGAAGAAACTAGTATAGGCTGTGATTGCCATTACACCATTAAATGGACAAAATATATTTCGTTAGATCTAGCGAGGTAATTAACTTAAATTGGAATCAATTTAAATATTACTAATTTACAACCTTAAAACTATTTTCGCTCAGTCACCGATTAAGTTATAGCTAAGACGTTTTCGCACTCTATGTATTGTATTAGATTTCAGATACAGGTTTCCAACGTGTTTGGACGTGTTGAAATGCAAAATGTAACGAAGTTTCGAGTCATTGAAGTGTGAAGTAAGATTGGAAGATAGGGAAGTACAAGGGCATATTTACTTGCATCCGGGTTCGGACACGCACATATTGTGAGTGTTAAAGGTAATGTGCATCGCGTATGAAACAAAGTATTTAACCTAGGTTTTTCTAACCCATCTTCGCTTTCACAACATACTGTCCGTGATTTTTGAACCAAATACGTGTCATTCATAACACAAAGTGACGTTATTTGTATTCCTCTGCTTGCCACCATATTTACCTGTAGTGAACAACTCTAGTACGTATTTAACGAAATAATAATGACACATGGCTTTTTGGATTACTGTCTGTCATTCTGTTTATAATGAAGTGTCCATTATAATTATTTACAAAGAAATGAGCGGTATAGAACGGCGGAAGCTGGAGTAAATGAAGTAAATTTTAACCTATCAATATAGAATACTGTTAACTCACATCATTACTTTTGAAATGTAAAATTAAAGTTTGTTCTAACATTTTAGGACAGTGGGCAATGTCTTCGGGTCATTCCACGTCAATTCTACACACCTTTTTTATTTTAATATCTTAGATTTCTATGATCTTTGGTTTATTGCTAGTACCCAGGCAGTATGTAAAATATATTATTCAGGTTTTTTGACGGAGTAGATAGTGTTCTATTAGCGTTCAAAAATCATTTTAAAAAGTCAAATTTGGCATGGTTTTAATTTACAAACGTTCTTAATACTTATCAATGGTTGGTATTAGACAGTTCAGAGAGGGCTCATTGTAAAGCTGATATTGTAACTAGCTTTCGTTTGATATGTCACTTGACAGTGTTTGCACAAAATTTTGTTTCCCGAAATTTTCAAATGTGATTCTCGATAATTAAAAAAAAAATGTCATATTTCTCTACAACTCCATGAAAATTGTAAATTAGGACGATAACGGGACCGTTATTTTAACGTTTAGCGTCTATGGCTCAGGTTGGGATAGGGTAGGGAAAAGGATGCAGAAGCCAGAGCCTAAAGTAAGGTACCAACCCGGTATTTGTCTGGTATGCAGAACTGAATCGGGTCTATGCTTAGCCCCCTGCCTGATCCGGAGTGCAAAGTGTTGTGAACGATCCGCCCCATTGACTAATTGTATGTTAATTAGCGTTGACCGTCACTTCTCGCAGCAGGCTACCGCGTAATTCACATTTATTTCCAGAAACACACTTCTAAGCCCCCAAACTACCTACCGACGTTCTCAGTATGATATTTAATTCATTCCTTATGACATTCGCGGTCTGACAATTGTTTCCTGGGTTAACCGTGAATGGGGCTGCAAATCGCAGAACACTAAGAAAGAATACGACGCCGAAAAGTTGCTAATAATAGTGAAAGCATATGGGAAAAGTCTTGTATCACCTAGAAGGAAGAAAATACCCCCGGATGTATGCAAATAGCTCCCTCTCGGGAATCTGTTCTAAGACCGGGTTTCCGAGTCAGTCACATCAGTAGGGTCTCCGGATCACATACGTTCAGGGCAGTAAAAGTGAGCTGGCTTCACCCTCTGCTAGTGTGACGTAGGAAAAACCCTTGGTCCACTTTGTGAGTATTATGACAGACTGGTAAATAGAAGCAAAAGGATCCTGATAATATTGAAACTGGGCTGGGTTGCAAAAAAAAATAAAACTTAAGTTTAAAATCTGTCTTAAGCAGACCACCGAACTCGACATAATACTGTAGTGACTACTTAAATAAATTAAAAAAATAAACGGGCCGCACAGCGATAAGAAGCGTATAAAACTGTGTTAGAACTGATTTCACATTGGATTAGACTGGAAGTGGACAAACAAGTTTAAACGTTTGCTCTGGCGTCTATTTTTAACACTAAGTAAGTAGTCACTCCAGTATTATGTAGAGCTCGATGGTCTGACTTAAGTCAAATTTTACACTTAAGTATTTTCTTGCAACCCATCCCTGGATCTTAGACTCAGGACCAGGATTCGTGTCTTCGAAATTAAAAATGTGGACCGGGACCATGGGATTTTGGAACTGGGTACCCGGAAAAGAATCTTGAAGCCGAGCATCCCATTCGACAATCCGGATTTTTGGTTAAAGGAATCAGATCCGGGTCATTAGCTTAAATTTCCAAGATACGAATCCGGGACCTGATTTGAAGATTCGGTTACCCGGTTCCATTTGTTCATTCCTATTTTATACCAGTTCGTATTCTTAATGCGGATCAATAATTTTACCTCAGTCACGCCAGGCAAATATCGGGATGGTACCTTGAACTTAGGCTCTGGCCGACTTCTTCCTGTATCCTTACCCGTACTCTATCCCAGTTGGAGCCATAGATGCCTAACGTTATAAATATAATTCAAATTCTCAATATGGACCATACGTAAGTGCCTTTACATCCCCAGGCATATAAGAAAAACATTTTTTTTCCTTGTTTCCGTCCCAATTGACAATTTTCAAGGTAGTTGCAAATAAGGATAAAATGAGTTCGATGGGCAGTAACAGCTCTATGTCTTACGCCCGTCCCGATACGGGGAAGCTCCTATATCACGTCTAAACATAGCTATTAAGAATAAAACAATAAGATTGTATATTAAAAAAACAAGGTTGTAAAAGGCCTTACTGGTGTAAAGGACCAGTATAAAAATAAAGATGTATGTATGACCTTTAGTATAAGAAGTTTAAAATCAGATGGCTGCAAAGAGATAAAACAACAGGTGAGAGACTCAAATAGACGGTGATAGACCTGTCTCTCGAACATACGTAGAAACTCTCTGCAAAACATCAGATTCATTCCCTAACACTGACGCCGTGTCATTGGGGATGTTAAAACATTGACTTAGATTATTATATCCAAAGTAATCTAAGAGTATGTGACAGATACTTAAAACTGCATCGCATTCATTACAATGCGAAGGGTTCAAACGTCGTAACAGATAACCATGAGTCATTCGACTGTGTAGAAAAGTATGACCAGCATATAAAAATCTTTCGAAAATTTTAGAGAAAATCAAATTTCGAAATTATTTTCCGGAACAAAGTGTTGTGCAACCCCTATCAAACGAAAGCTTGCTACAAGAGCTTTAAAATGAACAGTTTCTAGTACCAACCATTGATGAGTATGAAGATATTTTGTAAATTAGAAACACGCTTTTTGTTGTAATTTTTGAATGCTAACCGAACCACTACTCTGTTTGCACCTGAGAGAAGTTGTCCTCCACTTGGTCTCCACCAAAACGCAAGTTATGCGTGAGAAGTCCTTAATTCCGTGTGCTCACTCACTACACTAGAATAATCACAATCTGATTTCGTACAGCGAAACAACAGAATGAAAGCTTCACCCACTTCACTCGGCACTCCGATACGAATAGTATATTTGCCTATTCGGGAATTGGGATTGTCCCATTTTAGTATAGAGTTGGGTTGTCTGGTTAGTATATATTTTTTTTAAATCTGGAAACTCCCGCCTTAGCCATCGGGAAAATCCTGTGATTTCTCTACATGTAAAATCTTAGTGTCACTGTATCATAACCAGTATGCCAAAAAATAGACGTTTATACAAATAATGGAATTTTAAAATTACAAATTTAGTATTTAGTTTCTAGATATCATTCAAGGAAATTAAAAACTAAAAAGTACAATCCAAGCTAATGTTGCTGTTAAATACGAATATTGATAAGCTACGGATGCAATCAGGTACGTACCCGAAAATTTATTCCGGGGAGGGGAGGATCCAGAGCTTTCGCGGGGGGTCTAAATTCAGTATGAGTGTAAATTTTACAGAAAATTTCGTGTAAAATTGTAGTAGATAATAGAAAAATACCGGAATTTCGGAGGGGGTCCGGACCTACAGGACCCACCCCCTGCGTACATCACTGGATGCAGTCCATAACTATGACTTATGTATGAAACACCAACCATTCAGGCAAGCAGAAAGAATTTTGTTTCGTTTGTTTAGGCTTAACGTCCTTGTGTAACAGCAGTGTTATGAAGGACAATACCTACTGCTTACAGTGACATCCGACTCTGTTTGCACTTTTGAGAAATTTTGTTTTCTCCATCGCGAATCGAACCCGAGACCCCTTGATTAATCAAAATTAACGCAGATGGTTTAATATGTGTAATCGTTACCATGAAGTTCACACTATTTGTGACATTTTGCTATTAATTTTTTGGGGTTTAAACCAGCAAACCCTGCTTACAGGTATTCCTGTAATGACTTACTCGTTGTAACTATACAGTTTAACCTCATAGTTCGATGGCCTGGTGTGATAATATTAAAAACCTTCCCGATATTCAGAGCAGGCGCAGGAAGATTTATTTTTGTCGTCCTGCCAGCCACTTTATGAGGGTCCTGTACAATATTAACATAAATGCAACAAAATGGGCCTCGGTGGCTCTGTTGAAGGCGTCGTAGGGTCGTCAGTTCAATCCCTGCTCATGCTATGTGGGCTTTGTGGTGGACAAGCACCGTGTGCGTGGGTTTCCTCTGGGTTCCTTCCACTTTTTTAATTCCACCAATTCATCCCATAATCATTCATCCGCCTTGATCCAAAGTTGCCTAAAGGCCTTAAAATGCGGGGAACTGTATTTTAGCTACCACCAGGCTTCAGCAGCGAGCATCTTATTTGGATGATCAATGTCCCGTTGGAGAAATCGTGATCCGACCTTTTCAACGAAAGCTCAACCACCTCTCTAGGCCTAGTAGTTCCTGAGTTGAAAATCCCCCACCCCTAATGTCCAGAGCTACCCCTGTGATCTGGATTATGTATACGGCGAGACCTTAACGACACCTCAACCACCTTCCCTAAGAGTTTCTTTATCATAAATTGCTCCCCATCTCTTGAACCACCACTACAATATGTAGTAGCCGCCGTAGCTCAGTGGTCGAGTGTTGGCGTAGCATTCGAGAGATCGTGGGTTCGATCCCAGCGGGTAACCATCCTGACTGAGGTTTTTTTTTCAGGGTGTTTCCTCAGGCATATGCCGGGATGGCACCTTCAACATAGGCCCTGACCGAGTCCTTTCCCGTTCCCTATCCCGGGCTGAGCCTTAGATGTCTAAAGGCCTTAAATAAAAAAATCGTTCATTATACGGGTTGAAGCTCGTCTCGCCGAGACCTTTCCATCGACACCTAAACACAGGGCTCCAAAAATCCCGGTTGCCATGACGACTGAAAATGTGAGTCTGTTGCCTAGCTTTTTTTGAAGTTAGTATTTCCAATTTTTATCTGCCAGTAGTTTTGATCTATGTGCTTGAATGGATTAAAATAAATCCGTTACAAAGATCAAAGTTTCCAATTGACCTTCAACCTCAAATTCCGTTGAGTTACGAGTGTTGTGCCTTTACATCCCTTGTGTACCCAGACGTCAACCGACGAGTTACAGAACAGCCATATGCTTTGTAAAACTTCACTTCTATTGCCCTCAAATGCTGTAATCTTCGAGCAATAGCCTGTACAGTGATGTAAGCTTGTACTTTTTATACCAGTAACTATAATTTATGGCCAAAACCTGTATTGTGGCTCCTAGATCAGAAGAATATTTTTCGAGCCCTGCGTCAACCACCTTCCTTTCCTAGTCCTATAGTTTGAATTGAAAGTTGTCGACAGATGGAGAAACATAAAAGTGTGTGTAAATAGTATAGAACTGTTTTTTAGATTAGCATTGATAAGTTTTACTTTCTTTCTTTTTAGGGAAAAAGCTTTTGATAAAATGGATGATGTAGCTGATGGAAGACGATTGCAACAGATGTTGGAGAGTGTTGGGTGCAATACAAGTGACATATCTGTGGAAGAATTTCAGAAGTTGTTTGATCCCGAAGTGGAGCCATTTTTGGATTGGTGTTGTAAATATATTACCCCACGAAATGTTCTTGAGCCGGGGGAATTACGCAGGTAAATTTTAGTTCTTGATAAAATAGGAATTAAAGAGAAATACTTCAGAAGTTCGCAGAAAAAGGCCTTTTTCACTTCTATTAGCCGTTCATAAATGGAACTCATATTTGCCCTATAAATGATTGGCATATCAAAGAGAGAGAGACAGAAAATTCCCTTATGTTTTTTTTATATACTTGCTCTCAGAATATGCATGAGAGATACATGGTGAAAAGGAAACATGGTTACAAACTTTGGGAGGTGAATCCTGACATCGAAACAATAAAAAATAAAGAACGAATAAATAAAGATAATAATGAACAAATTTTAAGCGTTTTTTTTTTTTTTTAACATAAATAAGAAACAATCTTTGAGTCACGGTTAGGGATTATTTGACAAGGTTTGATTGTCTTTATTTAAATAACACCAACCAGTATTTCTTTTATTCCTTTCACATGTACATTCATTCAGTGATGCTACATCATTTATACATTTTATTCAGCCTTTTGTCTATTTTACATCATACTCTCTCCCGAAGATAGCTAGAACCGTGCTTTTCCGTTAAGATGATGATGAGTGATAGTCGATGAATGAACTTATATCCTTCTTTCTTTCTTTCTTTGTCTTTATTTCCCTGAGGTATTGTTTGACACTCACTTGAGAGAAAACTATGTAGACCCTTGTGTATGAGGAATTAGATTTCAGAAAAGAAAAGGTAAAGGCACCAGTTCTCGGCATGTCAAGGTGGATTTTGCAGAACTTTCTTTCTCTAGATCTACGTGTAAGAAACAACCTTACTTTTTTTCACTTCATTAGCAACTTCAGGGCTCGTGCGATAATGTAATAGCATAAATCTATTCGCTAATTTGCATTATAGTGATAAAATTACGTTTCTTTACAACCTTGATTTTGCTCCAGTAGTCGTCACCCTAAATTTTGCTGTTCCCCTATAGTCGTCACCCAGTGTACTACAAATATTTGTTTGGAAAATATGTATGGTATTCTCTTTTTCATCTTCACTGGATCTGAACCTGGCGAAATAAAGCGTGCTTGAAAGGAAAAAGGCACAGAGGGCTTGCTGGAACGACCTGAGAGATTCTTCTGAAGAAAAAAAAAACTTGTTGACTTCTTGTAGAATATGTAGGAATTTAAATTTTGAATTTTACTGACGGCTACTCGAAAGAGTGAGGCTATCACCTTGAACTTTTATGATAAAAATTTAGCATCACATTAAATTAAATTTAACACTCGAGTAAAAAAAATTAAGTACCAATTTTGCACCACATGTGACAAATATTGGCGCAAAGTGTATTTGACTTGCACCAATAGTCGTCACCCCCAATGTAGAGAAAGTGCCAGTCAAGACACGCAAACTTATAATCTGATAACTAATTTGATCATTAACGAGGCATTTTATGCACATGTAAACATCAGGTACTTATACATAAAGCTTCAATGCTTATTTTTTAATGTCCACTTGCTTAACACTTTTTAGTAAAAATCACCATGGAAATAGCAGGAAACACGAACTTGCCGCCCAAACACAAGACATCTCTACCAAACGAAGTGACGTAATTAGCATATTTATGGTGCAAGTTATGGTCCCAGATTATGACTACTAAATTGGTCTGTTTTTGTCACCAAACGATGAAAGGTTTTCTTATTTTTACACGTTTAGTTAAAACATGACGACCACTGGAGCAGTGACGAGAACTGGTGCCTTTACCTCAATTAATATTAAAGCATGCACTATTTAAACCGGAACTTGAGTTGTCCCTTGGATCTGAAATGATGAAACTAGTAGTCATTAACGAGTTTTGAGGTTTCAAAATAATCCTCCGACGAGGGCCTTATTCACCTGCAAGAATTTACACTAAACAAGGTTAAACAAATTGGTTAACCCAACTCCTTTCTTTAGCATATTCCGTCACCTTTGTTTATCTAACTAATGAACCGTTCGTTTCGTAACACGAAAATATTCGTCAATATTGTGTTTTTAGGGTGTTTATTGTGCATTATATGTTTTTTTCAACGAGGAACGACTGGCCATTCAAAGGTAAGCGAATTATACCTGCTAGTTGTCAAGAAATAAACCATTCCTCATGTTCATATAATTATTCCGATTGTGCTTTTATCTTCTGTAGGTATGAATCTCTGCTGAGTGATAGATCGTTTGATACCTTCGAGTATCCATCGTTGCCGGAGCTGCCTTATGAAGTAGACGAACAGGATTTGGAGATGTTGAAGAAGGAATTGGAAGAAGAGGAATCTTATTTAGAGAAATTGACTACCATCGAGATTGAACTTGAGTAAGTCTCAGGCTACTTTTTTTTTTCATTAATTTCTTTAAATATTGTGTTTTACTGTCTTTTCTGACTTAATCTCACCACCACCTCCTTTGTGCTTTCTCTTTTCATTAATTCTTCGCTCTTTCTCATTCTAGTTTTTTATTTCTTTTTTTTTTCTTCCTAATTTTCTTAAATATTATTTGTGGCCTTAAGACATCTCAGGTTCAGACCGAGATGTGGTGGGGAAGAGGATATTGGAAGGTAGTCAGGCAGAACCTAGTTTTGTAGGTACAATCCCGGCATTTGCCAGGTATGATTGAGGAAAAGGCTCGGTCAGGATGGGCGTCCGCTAGGATCGTTCCGATTGCTAATCCAGCGCTGTACCAACTTATTCATGGCCGCTCGGTTTTAATAATTTTCCTCTGTGGGCTGAAAGGCAACTTTGGTCTAAACTTGTCACGTCCGAGCAATGAGCATCACTCTTCCTAAGGCAGGGATGGGGCAGGACCTTAGTTGAGGAACTAATTTGGCGTTAGGCCAATGAAAATGAGAACCCTATAAAGCCTGTCATTCGGGAGGTCGGGAGTTCAATGTCAGCGGCTGACCATCCTGACTTGGGTTTTCCTCAATCATACCAAACAAAATGGCAGGATGGCGCCTTGAACTTAGGCCCTGGCCGACACCTTACGCATCCCGGCCTCAGCTTTAGATGCTTAAAGGCCATAAATAAAATTGAAATTCAATATAGCGTTATAGCACACAGTATTATTTGATCTATATATATAATTTTCTTCGTATTTAATTATTTTTTTTTTTTTTTTAATTTTCTTTCGTTAGTTTTTTTTATCATTCTTACCTCTTTTAATTTCCCTTTTCTTATAGCATACTCCGTTTACCTATGTCATTTCTCCCGAAGGCCAGTATGCAGCGTTTTCTCCAGCTCTTCATGACTTAACCACACTATTACCCAACTTTTTACATTTTTTTTCCGTGATCATGGCTTACCTCAGCGATACCTTTTCATTTTTGTTTTCTCGCTTTAAGCATCCTTTGTTCCGACTGCATGCATTTTATAGCATTTATTTGCTATCGGAAATGGAAGATATCTTCGAAGTTGTGACCGAGCCGTCTTAGTTTCAGTGGTAGAAAAACTTTATTTTTATATGGGCCAGTCTATAGTAACTTCGGACAGCGGCCCGTCACGATTCGCCTTTAGCTGTTAAAATCCACACCCATGGCCCTGCCGGAACTCGAACCCGGTACCTTCGAGCCAATGGCCTACCGCCGCAGACCGCTCGGGCGGCTTTCAGTGGTAGAGTGTTGGCTTAGCATTAGGGAGGTCAGGGGTTGGGGAACCCATCGGCCGACCATCCTGACCGAGGTTTTTGCAAGTTTTTTTTGTCACGAGGCAAATGCCGGATAGGACCTTCAACAAAGGCACTGGCTGACACCTTCTCGAATCCTTTCTCCGCCTCCTTTCCCGGCATGAGACTTATATGCCTAAAGGCCATAAATAAAATTCAAATCTTGACAACATTAACAGTTCCTCTGGTAGTTGAAATATAAAAGTAGAAATTGAATTGAATTGGATTTGTTTATGGTTTTTAGGAAACTACTTCAACCTGGGATAAGGGAAGGGAGATCCAAATTAATAACTTTCTGTTGGTCGTTCCTTTTATTATTATATTTAGAGAAGTTCATTTTCCCAAAAATTAAAAAAAAATGTCCAGATATTCCTGTCCAGATATTCCTGCCTGTCAGAAAGTGGCGTGGTGTACTACATTTAACAGCAAATTAACACTTCGTTAAAAATTCGAAAAGTTTCAGGATTTCGAAGATTTTTTACTATCTTCTGTAATAAAGTTTTGAATTAATGTCTACAATTTTGAGTAACGCGCACAGATGGACCAGGGAACATCTTACGGCTAAATGTTTCCTGCAAACGAAAGCTCTGCTCGCGCGAGACGCTTGAGTAGCCATTGAATTTGACGGAAGGAGAGAAATTATCGCTGACTGAAGCACCCTGTTCCGAAGAGTCTCAGGAACACAATTAGAAGTATTATAAAAATAGAACTAAAGACGCAACTTCAAAAAGAGAATGTTAACAGCCGTCGTATTAACTCCGCGTAGATCCGAAATTAATTATCGGCGACTGATGCAAGCATCTCCCGTCAAGGTAGTGTCTCGCGAACTCGATTTTCTGCGGGAATGATTTAGCTATAAAACCTAAACCGCAAATTTGTTGAGCTTTCAGAAAGCATAAGTACCTCAAATATACTTTTAAAAAATCAGAAAATGGCGTTCAGTTATGGCGAACTTTTTAATTTAAGCCATTTTTCGTCAAAATCCATAAAGTATAAACGAATGCCTGGTCGATAAAAAAAACTTGGTCATCTCTTAGAACACATAAGTGTCTGTACTATATTAAAAAAATATATATATATTTTGAAAATGTTTTTTATGAGAAAATGGCGTCCAAATATGGCAGACTTTTCAAAAATAGCTGAGTTTCAGTTGTTATTACAGGGAAACTCGGATCAATTGGAAAGTATTTTTGCGATAAAGAGTCTATACACGGTTACTCAAAATTGTAGACCTCACTTCAAAACTTCGTTACGGTAGACAGTAAAAAAATTCCAAAATCTTGAAACTTTCGAAATTTGTACGAATTTGACATAACGTTTTGCACACCCTGTATAAGCGATATGTGGGAGTCATCTTCTGACATCACAATCTTCATACAAATATATATCAGGAAAAAAAAAGAATGACTTGTTTATGTTAATTTGTTGCTAAGATATGATTTATTAAATGTAGTACACCACGCCACTTTGACCTATGAACTTCAGGCAGGACAGCATTTTTTTTTCTTCGGGAAAATAAAAATGAAATTTACATAAAGAGCTCACAGAAAAAGAATATATCAAAATTTGACTTGACCGATACATGCCCACAGCAAGATGTGGTATGATATATAATTACTCATAGGACTAATTTTGTGAGTTTGGGTGCGTCATTTCCGAGTTTCCTAGCTGCTTCCTACAATTGTTCATCCTTTTGTTGTATGCCAAAGTCACGAATTTGACTTCTGTGAATTCCCTAAACACGCTGCATATTTGTCTGTTGTTCCTATTAAAATAGAGAAGTTCTGGTTATTACGTATCTCACACGCGGTGGCTCAGTGCTAGTGCTTGGAATGCTCGGTTCGATCCCAGCTCATGTCATGTGTGCATCTGCGTATGCGACGTAATCATCCATTGCTTCCCTTTATCAGAAAAATATACGTGAGGAAATACTAACCACTTGTCTTGTAATGAAAGTTCTGCGTGTGGAAAGGTTCAAGGTTTATTGTAAATCCATTTTAGTATTTAATTGCACTGCATTTCAATATTTTTGTTTTTATTTTTCTAAATAGGAGACAGAATAAAGGTTTGACAGAACAGATCCTTGATTTGAAGAAGTCTGGGAAGTACGCAAAACAGAATTTAGAACAAGCTCAGAAGGAAGCCTTCCAGTTGAATGATGCGTTGAACTCAGCCGTGGGTGAAGTTCAAAATGATTTACAAGAATTATCTACCGTGTTCAAGGAATTTGGAGATCAAGTAAGTACGGTATTTTCAATTTCATTGTAAGAGACTGAATATTATGATTAAATGAAGTTACAGGAAGGGAGAAACGTTATGATTTCTCTGTACATGTTGAAGAAGTCTGGTACACGTTGAAGAAGTAGTAACACCGCTAATCGACCAGTCGGAGCTCAGTGGTAGAGCGTTGGTATAGCGTTCGGGAGGCCGTGGATTCGATCCCAAGGACCGACCATCCTGACAGGTTTTTTTAGGTGTTTTTCTGTCATACCAGGCAAATGCCGGGATGGTGCCTTCAGCATAGACCCTTAAAGACTCCTTTCCCCTCCCCCATCCCGATCTGAGCCTTAGATGCCTAAAGGCCATAAATAAAATTCAAATTTAGTAACAGCGCTTGGCGAATTTCGGAAGGAAGTTTCTTGCAATGACACGGTATTATTGCTGGTGATAGGAAGGTGTCATCTGGTTAACAGTGGTTGTGAATAACCTGCGTATAGGGTGTTTTAAAAATACATCGCGGTGGCTAAGTGTTAGAGCGCTTATCTCTGTTGCGTAGGATCCCTGGTTTGATCGCGAATCGTGCCATGTGGGCTTTGTGGTGAACTAATATCGTGTGCGTGGGTTTTCTCGGGGTTATCCAGTTTCCTCCCTTTTTCTTCATTCCGCCAACTCTTTCACCCTAAGCCCAAGTTGTCAGAAGGCCTTAAATAAAAAAAAAATCAAATTCAAAAAGTATATATTATTTCAGGAATTAATTAGCGGTATATCCATGTTTGTCAAGAAAATGCTTACTGTCGGAGCTAGAGCGCACAAAGTTAGTAAGACGTCACAAATTATGCACTATCTCGACAGATAATTACGTACGCCGTGTTGGCTTAGTTAGTGTCAATCGAAGTTGTACCCATAGAGTGTATGTAACGTATTTAAACAAAGTTTGTGATTGAGGAGTTCTACATGCTTCCTATCACTCATTGGAATATCTTCTGAAGTGCACGTCTCTTTCGTAATCACTACCGAAATACGTTACAAATATATGGAGATAGTCACAACGGCGAAAAAGGCCATATTGAAAAATACTTTTGCGCCACCTCTTAAGCTGTAGAAATAGAATAATTCCTTAAACGTTTTCGAAGTAAAACAAACCCCGTTTGTGGCCACCCACCAAGAAAATGCTCACCCAGTTCAAATTCTCGTTAAGTTTAGCTTAATGTTATTTCATTTCATCCATTTCGGCTCATAAATCCAAAACATTAATTTGTTAGATGTATAACGTAATACGTAACAACAATTGCTGTATTTCAAGTCGCGTTATAACTTCGAAATGGCTGAGAGGTTAACACGTTCACTTCCGGTGCGCGTGATCACGGGTTCAATTCCCGCCGAGGTCTGTTGAACGCAGTGGTTCGGAGTCCATTTTTTTTTTCAAAATGTTGTCTCGTCCTTAGAAGCTTACCATCTCTTTTAGGACGTTAATATCAATTCAATCAATCAAGTAGCATTATACAGAAATTTGGAAGTGCCTCTCAATTGTTCTTTGACCCCTAGTTTTCTCTCATGAAACTGAAATAAATAAATATACGTTTAATACAGGTTTTAAGACTTTCACAGCATATGTCTGATGTATTAGTAATAACTCTTTGGATATTCGTTGTATATGTATTAATTAGATCCCGACGATCGCTTCGTAAACCTTCCTGCTATTAGTAGGTACAACAACTGTGTCATTACGTTTTAGGAGGGAACTGTTGTTATATAACCCCATGGTCACTCACTCACTGATCAGTATTCTAAGGCCAAACTATTGGATCTGGAAGCAGCAAATTTGGTATGAAGGTGAATGATCAAGAGTAGGTAAAGGAAAAAATCAGAAATTTTTAAAAAGTCGCCATCTTGGATCCAAAATGGCCGCCAAACCCATTATTGTATAGAGTGCATAGCCTAAACGGTTGGAGCTAGAAACACCAAATGTGGTGTGAAGGTACATCATCACTTGTAGGTTACGAAAATAATACAAAATGTATCCAAAGACACGATCTTGGATACAAAATAGAGGAACCCAAAATTCCGTTTTCCACACCGTTTGAACTAGAGATAGGAAATTTGGCGTAAAGGTGTATTATCAAGAGTAGTTTAGGAAAATAGTACAGCATTTTGAAAAAGTCGGCATCTTGGATTCAACATGGCCGTCCCAAAACCCAATGTCCACACCGTTCGAGCTAGAGAAATGAAATTTGATATGAAGGTGTACCATCACGAGTAGATCACGACAATATAAAAAAAACTCACCATCTTTAATCCAAAATGACCGCCCGAGAAACCCATTTTTCAAAATACTAAAGCTAGAGAAACGAAATTTGGTATAAAGGTGTACCATCATGAGTAGGTTACAATAAATGCGGCAAACCTCTCCTATGGGGGCAGATCTGCACCGTGGTTGCGCAGCCCGGGGAAAGTTTGGTTACGATAAAGTGGGCGCAGACCCCCAAAACGCCCGAAGTTTGAGGCACAGCAAAGCGAGTGAAGTCTTATACAACCGCTCTGTCCGTCTCTCGACAAGTTTCAACTCAGGAAGCACTGTGACTGGGAATGTGTTTGGTGTGTCGTTGAAAAGGACTTAGCAGGACAAGTTCAAACCCGTATCATTCATCCACATCGCACGAGCGGTTCCCGAGTTTCGGGTGGGGATTTCCAACTCTGTTCTGGTTAGGAATGTGGTTGAGGTGTCGTTCGAAAGGTCTTGTTGAGATTAGTCTTACCCATATAGATCATACACATCGGAAGGGTGGTTCCGGAGATGCGGGCAGTTTATAAATTAAGAACTACTAGGGCTAGAAAGATGTCGTAGGAAAGGTCTCGTCGCAGTTTTTCCAACGAAACATTAATCATCCGAAAAGGATGTTCGTTGCTTAAGCCTGGATGATTATGCTATGATTACAAACTCCAAATGAAGGCATGTTCACTTACAAACATACAATTGTACAGATGGTAATCAAATGACACAAAGTGTAGCAAAGAAACGTCTTTGTTCATTTAACGAATGTTATACCAATGGACAAGGTATCTCCTCATTTATTTAATAGTGGCTCTGGTACAACCGTTAGAACATCCTTGCCACCAGGCCACATGACTTTGTTGTTACATGTCGGATCAAATTTTACTTCTATATTGTTGCCCTACAAAGGGCTTTAAAACAGTAATGCACGATTAACACCCATTTTCCAGGAGTCACAAAAGACTCATTTACGTAGGGGTGAGGGGGTACCTTAGAACAGTGGAGATAACTTTTAATTTATAAAACGAAATTTGTTTTGTATAAATTGCAAACATCATGCCACACAGCCGTCATTTGTTTTTCGCCATTTGTGTGCGTTACCGGGCGAAGTATGGTACTTGATGTAATTTGTGGGTACCAAAGTAAATATTCTTCTCCGAGAGTTAAGCTTCTGGAGAGAAGAGATTGTAGCATACCTTCCATATTAACTTACGAAGTAACTACAGTCCTTCACGCATTAAATTGTCCTTGTTGCTTCCTGATAACCCTTCTCCTTCTCCCATAATAACAAAATGTGCTTAATTGGATGTTCTGGGGCAGCTTTGAACAAAAAGGGGATAAATTTGAACAAGGTAGCAGCTTATGTCCCTACAGTTAAAACTTACTGTTTAAAGAAAAATTAGTTTGCATCATATTAACAGCGTAAAAGCATTTGAGTTAGGTTGTGTAACATTTTAAATACAATTTGTTGTACGAGTTCAAAGTTTATGCAAGCCTAATGGTTATGCAATCCAACCAAGCAAGTAAGTTCAACGTTTATTAACAACTGCGTAGTTTATATTCTTTGTATGGCTATTAACTTTCTTCCGCTTGTGTATTTGTATCTAGAAGCATTTACTATGAAATTAAATGATCTTGTAATGAAATTAAGGATGTGTACAAAACTGCCCCAGCCAAGTTCAAAGCCACCCCACCCTTGTTCAGATCTACCCCCTAGGGGGGCACCTTTGAACGATAGCCTCCCAGTTCCTATCCTTGCTTTAAGGTGACAATGAAGTACGTAATTTTCTTCGGCGAACTGTATATGTTATTTATCTCTCTGAACAAATTCTCTGTGTGTGAGGAACCAAATTAAATTTGGCCAACAACGTGTTCAAAGGTTCCCCCCTCTCCCCTACGTTCATTTTCTTCCTCCTCGTGTTCACTAATTGACCCATCATCAGTTGTAGAACTAGCGTCTTCTACACTATGCTTCCGATACCTGGGTGTTCAGCGGTTTGGAAAACCTAGAGAATTTAGTTGATCTAAAAAAGTTGGGGAATTTAGTTGATGAGGGAATTTTGTGTCGATCAGAAAAGTCCTGGAATTATAGGATTTCTTCCTTTTCTGCCCAATCCTGCCCGTGGAGCGGGGCAGAGAAGGGGGTTTCACATGCTTGCAGGAATTTGTGTTTAGCTACAAACGTTCGGTCGCCCCTTACGTTTAACCTAAAGAAAACTATTTCATACGTTAACCCTGCTATTGCGTGTGGAAAGTAAAATATGTTAACATTTGCTTGGTTACTTAGGTGAAAGCTTGCGGAAGATATTTTGTTACACTAATTGAAGTGTGCGCTTTAATAATATTTTACAATTTCAAATAGTGAGTATATTGGCATCAACGTTTTCTCAAATAACGTAAATTTCGTATATTGCATTATATCTAACCTTAACTATTATATTTGTATTCAGAATCGATTTTTAAAGTAGCCCCACTTGACTGTACTTACTTTCTTCTTGTCTCGTGATTTTTTTTTCTGTTATGAATAGATTATACCAATTGTTTGTATGTGTTAATTCTTGTTCTCACTTTAATCTATTTACAGAGTAGGCCACCCGTTTTCATATCTGAAGAAAATCTTTCTGGTTTCAAGACTTTAACAAGCATATATGATGACCATTTAAATATGTATTTGTCAAAGCAGTTCGAAGAGGTGCGTATTTTTATCACTTCTCTATTAAAATGGATGCTACCTACGTTGCGGTAGTCTTTAACATCTTTAACATCGCTATTATTCCATTCCAAACGTGCAGCATATACAAGTAATTTCCCACCTCTTACTTTGATTTTTAATTTATGGCCTTTGGGTATCTAAGACAGGCCGGAATAGGAAAGGTGTCGACCAGGGCCTATGGTGAAGGTGCCATTTGCTTCGTGTGACTGAGAAAAAACACTGGAGAAAGCTGTCAGGATGGTAGATTGCTGGACAGTCATTTTTCAGCCGGCCAGGTGGCCGAGCGGTCTGCGGCGGTAGGCCATCGGCTCGAAGGTCCCGGGTTCAAGTCCCGGAAGGGGCATGGATGTGGATTTTAACAGCTAAAGGCGAATCGTGACGGGCCGAAGTCCAAAGTTACTAGACTGGCCCATATAATGAAACTTCCCTTGTAGGACACCTCTGAATAACGGACAGTTTAGAAATCCCGGAAACTCTCTTAGTACCGGACACAGGGACACCTTGATAATCCTCCCTTTCAAAGCAAGAAACCTCTCTCTCTAATGGACAAAGCCAGCATGTGGTGGTCGTCTTATCGAAGAGTAGTGAAGACAAATGAAGCTTTAACTTGTTACCTCTCCCCACTTTTTGAAGGTCGCGTAGAGCAGTCACGGGTTCTTAGGATAGTTGATAATAAAAAAACAACACACGCTGTTATAAGGGCAAAACTAGAAACAAAGCTCAACTGCCAGCACTGTTACACATAGTTGTCTCGCTACTGTCGCCTGAGCCAAAGTTGCCTAAAGACCTTAAATAAAATTCAGTTCAATCCAATTGTCTTGCTATTGGGCTTCATTATGGCGCTGTAACGCAGTTCTATTTTCTATACTCCGCAACCAGGGGGAGATTTCGGCCCGAGTCAAGTCAAAAGTCTCCAGACGCCTGGCCGAACAAAGCACAAGCAACCTGTTGTGGCTCGTTATACTGCCCAAAAATGTACCCTTTCCAAGCAGTGGACCAGACCAAAGAAAGTAACCGAAATCCACCCCTGCGCATAACTGTGTATGTTCAGTGCACTATATTAACGTACAGTACAGTAATTTATGGATAAAACAAAAGTACACTAGTTCAGTTTATACATTTTCGTATTTCAACTTCTTATGGCTGTTTAAGCGAAGTTTCAGTGTGTTTCTAAATAGCGAACACCTCTTAATAGCAGACAGATTTTTAGGTCCCATCGGTGTCCGCGGTTTCACTGTATTACACACAAAGTTCTAGTTTACAGTACTGTAAAGTAGACACGATGGACTTTCAACAAATGTGTGTAATGAGAGAGAAGTTTTTCTTTAGTAGGATTAAAATTAGCGATTGGAGTGACTCTCATAAAATCACGAGGATGTGAAACAACTTGTAGGTGGTTGTGTTACACGAGATATGGATTGATAGGTTTCTGTCTGGGTAAAATGAAGCATGAGTTAAATGTCCTTCCTCATACCCAGAAGTAGGGAATAAGGACATTGTCGTATCTGAGTTTTAGTGCTGTGCAATAGGTTCTATTGGTGGTGTTTACTGGGTTATGGGGTACCAACAGGACGGAGCACCTCCTCACTACAGCATCCTAACGAGTAACTGGCTTAATGGACAGTTCCCTAATCGTTGAATTGAGAGATGAAGGGGGGTTCCCCCCCCCCCTCCTTGCTTTTCCGTTCAGATATTTTCTGTGGGGCGTTGTGGAGAACTAGATGTATTCCAAAAAGCCATGTACGATTGATCAACTGAAACGTAACATCGTATGAGCATGCGCAAACATTCCCGTGGATCTGTGTACCAACGTGTGCTTATCGATTCGTCACAAAACTTCCATTTATCTGGAAAGCAAGATTTGCTATGCATTATGTACTACTGTCCCAATGGGCTAATAATTATCATACTGTTCCTTAAAACTATCTATTTATATTTCTGTAGGTACCAAGTTCAATAAACTTGGAGCAACAGATCATACACAATTGCCCCCTTACTTCTGGGACAGCACCTGTATTTTGAAGTTCTGACTTTGGATAATTCTATTGGTAGTTAATAATATCTGTAAGTTTCATTTTGGGGTTCACAATACCGGTAGTGTTCATGTTAGAAGCTGTCATAAATGGGTAAAAAGTGAAATGGCTGAGTCCTCCTTCCGCAACTTATATGCTGGGTCAGTTAGAGGAATTTTCAGCATTCTTCAAACGCTAATATCTTCCTCTTCTCCGTCGGCCTGAGCCATACATAAATTCATATCTTGTCTGTCTCACGTGCAAACACTCTATACAAAGGTCTTGACCGGCCGTTTTTTTTTTTTTTTTGTGTGTGTGTGTGTGTTAGTGTGAACGCCCTGCCCTGATAACTGATTTAAGTTGGGGTTTGTGGAAAGACTAAAACATGTGAATGACCTGAGAGATGGTGTTACTTTGGGTTTATGGGAAGATTAAATGCCATGTGAACGTCTTCCTCCAGGTCCACAAAGGAGCCTGTAATATCTGTGAAGTATGTGGATTGGTAGAGAGTTAAACATTAGCAAGAGGTCGTTCTCATGGTGGAGGCTCCGAGTATTAATTTACATTAATTATATTAAAATTATTAAATTTGAATTTTTTTCAATTATTTTGAATAATATGATTAATTTAACCAATTTAAACACTTTTAGTATCTCAGACGCTCACAATAGGTTGCGCATTTTTGTGGTGCAGCCTGACCGTATTTTGATCTTCCATCTGCTTCGGAAATGTGGAAACAAATCCATGCTTTCTAATCGCTTTCCATCCATCAAGAAATGCCTCTGTGTACAATGTCTGCTCACGACGAGAATCTTACTCTTCATCTTGATGATGATCATTTTCTATGTGGAGTGCTGACAGTGACTCCACTTCTGCCAGGGTCGCTATATTCTCTGTGTTAATTTATCTCAGTCAACATTGATAGCCATCAGCAAATTGTCATATATCAACTTCCTACTCCTGGACCGAGCCGCCGTTGCTCAGTGGTAGAGCGTTGGCGTACCATTCGGGAGGTCGTGGGTTCACTCCCAGCGGCCTACCATCATGACTGAGGTTTTTCCAGGGGTTTTCCTGTCACACCAGGCAAATGCCGGGATGGTACATTCACCTTAGGCCCTGGCCGAACCTTTCCGCATCTTTCCCCCCTCCCCTATCCCGGACTGAGCCTTAGCTGTCTAAAGGCCATAAATAAAATTCAAATTCAAAATTCCTTCTCGTGATTACACACTTGTGCTCCTTGCAGCCTCTCTTGCCTCTTCCAACTTTAAATATAGCCGTTGAACATGATGGGTGAGAGCGAGCATTTCTGCCATCCAGTTGTCAATCTTTTTGTGTGGCGCCCCCTCTTTAAACCCTACAAACGCCATGCACCCTCTCCACAAATCAATTTACTGTTTTAGGTCGACAAAGGTTTTATTTTTCACAGTTTGAAAAGACTTGTGAGTCAACTGAATAGAATATGAATTTGCGTGAAGGAATAATACATTCGTTAATAGATGTGAAATAAATAGGTAGTAGTTGTGAGAAATACAAAACGTAAAATGTAGTTGGTTGTTACGAACCGCTAAAATAGGATTTACAACTTTTTATCAGTTTTTTTTTTCTTTGTCAACAGCCTTTCTTTCTACTCATGCATCTGAGGGATTTGCATAATGTATTACTCGTTGTTTGTACAGCTGGTATAATTAATGATTTAGTGGAGAGTACATTTGGTTGTCATTGCGCGTATGTGATTTGAATGTGCGAGTCATAAGTAAATATGTTGTTCATAGTTATTTTACTAATATTAGTGTTATTTGCAGCGAGCAGCCATTCTAGCTGGTAAATATGATGGCAGAAACTATCATTTATTGGATCTGAGGAACCCTATCAGTGGTTTTATCAAAGGACCCGAGAGAGAGACGTATGAAAGGCAATGTAAGGAGATTGAAAGGCTCAGACACTGGTAAGAATACTATTTAATAAAGCATAGTTTACTTAAACTTTCTCAGATATTTGGGTTTTATTATTTTGTGTGTGTTTATTTTGTTTGCATCAATAGTTAAGCTTATTGGTAGTAAACCGATATGATGTATGGCAGTGAGTGTGTACTGAAGAGGTGAGTCGATTCGAACCCTGAACTGGTTGCACATTCTGACAGCTTTTCTTGTTTTTTGGTGATAATAGAGGGGCATCTTAAAGCATAATTTTCAGAAAGATTTGCATAGTCTCTTTATTCTATGTCCCATAACGAAGCTAACCCTATCGTCACATTGCATCTGGTTTCGGCTGAACTTTCACACGACCGAAAACAGTTGTACAAACAGCACATCTGAACACTCCCGAACACAGCAGTACAGGTCGATAACAATGACCGCACACACTTATTTACATTGATCGTTCTACCGTTTACTGCCATGTTCACTGTGAATGTTCGGCCGAAACCGGATGCAATGTGACGATAACAGGCAAAATGAGCAATCAGCTCAGGATAATTGCACTTTGATTTATTTGTAACGTTATGAAGTATGTTTGCATCTACAGACTTACGGCCAGTTTCTACAAGATATTTATAAGGGTTAGAATGGTTACTTCCGTTTTCGGCATCTCCAGTGTGTTTTTAAGACTTGTGGTGATCCCAATGTATATATCAGTATGCCTACATTTTACTAGAAAACGCTAGAAGACCAATTTGGGTTTGTGTAATTGCCCTTGTTTCCTGTAAATGATTTATCATTTTAATTAAAATAAGCAAGGCTCATACACTTCGCTTTATTATAAGACACAGTAACACGTTTACACTGAAGTGGTAAGTACCGTAACAATGATGTAATATTTTCTGCAGTATTAGCCGTCGAGCTTCGGCTAAGCTTCTTTTGAAGTGGGTAACTTGTTTTCTATACACCTTGACGTAACGGTAGATAATAACGTAAACCCAGATGCCCACAGTTGTCTAGGTCTTATCTGCTGTGCTAGACACTTGCTTTGCAGCAAAAGCTTATACCAGCAAATATATCAAAACGAAGGTAAATTATTTATGTATCAATTTATAAAGTTCGAAATGTTCGAACTCTTAAACTTGGAAACTCCTGTTGATCGACCTTTTATATCAGTATGTACATTTTATAACTTAGTTGTTTATGTAGCAGTGTTTGATTCTTAACATAAAATATTTACATTAATTCATAAGTATGAAACAATGTTATTAAAACAATATGAATTCTGTTAAATATAAAAACATTTACTTTAATACAATGGCATCTTTCCTACATACAGTATGGTACTTCCACCTGTTTTGATTTCCTGAAGTCGTTATAATGATTACCATAAAGACCAACCCCAATGTAATACCCCGTGTTCACACATAAAGAGTAAGAATTTAATTATTGTTGAACTTAATCTTAAATTGTCAACTTGCCTTTAAATTGCCTACATCCATTAAATCTCTGGCCATTTGTCTGTAACACACAGGTGTTTAAGAGTTTGGAATTTGAATTGAATTTGAAGTTTTATTTATGGCCTTTAGGCATCTAAGGCTCAGGCCGGGATAGGGGAGGGGAAAGGATTTGCTTGGTGTGACAGGAAAAACCCCGAAAAAAAAACCTGTCAGGATGGTCGGCTGCTGGGATTGAACCCACGCTCTACCACTGAGCTACAGCGGCTCGGTTTTAAGTGTTTCATCTGAGGAAGATGTTGCTAGAACACTCTTAGTGTGTGTGTGTTTTTTATAATAAAGTTAAGTGTATACACCTTGAAGTTGTCAGCCTATTTTTATTAAGTATGGATACAAGGCGTCAGTGGAGGCCAACGCCGGTTTTAAAATATTTCTCAAGTAACTTTTGTTTTGCAGGCGATAAAGCTATATCACGCTAGTTTTTTTTTTTAACTTCTGCATATTTTAGTAAATCTGTATTATCTGTATGATGCTCTGTGACGTCAACTTTCAAGAGTAGGTTTGGGGTAACTGTTGCTGCTTCAAAGTGTTGTTTTTTTGTTGTTGTTTTTTGCGTGGGTCGATTTCGCGTGTTGGATATCTATATCCCCTGAATACCCTGTGCTTTGACAGCAAGTAACTATCTTCTGGTGGTATACAATATACAGTTGGAAAAAATCTATGTCAATGAAATGCTTTGCTTTGTCTTTCAGTTTGCATTTTTGTTACATTGTTTCTGTTGTCCAAGTTAAGAACTACATTTTGAACACCCGGAGGCCAGGACGCCTCATTGGGCCGTAATACCCTGAAATTATAATTCATCCGTGTATAGTAGGCACATGATAAAAAAGATTAAAATATTGTATGCTTTAAATTGTAGGTGAAGAACAAAATGACTTCCGCGCCGGATGTGAATTCGTCAGCCTTGACTAGCACGATGTATTAAAATAAACTTTTTACTGGATCTTTCCCAGGAGCTGCCCAAGGGAAAATTTCACCTGGGCAAAGAGACTTTTTGCTCCTTTCCTAGTCCTAGCCCATAGTTTACATTTTATTATAGTGATTTTAATAAATTAAAGTCCATTTTTCAAAAAGAGGGAGCGGCGGGTACTAATGCGATTCTGAGTTGCAATATAGTCTCAAGCAGCCGTTACGGTCTGCGCGAAGTTCCCGCCATCGAGCACTAAACACAACACGCACCCTAGTGCTACGAAATTCCCTTTTCTCCGTGGTGGAAAAAGATGCTGCAACTGTACAGAAAAAGTACATTTTTTTTAGGTTCCTTCCACCCTGACGGCGGTGTCCCAGGTAACCGCCCGGAACTGATGTTTAAGAGGTTGAGGTGATTCGACTACAGTAATTATGTAGTCGAAAGATGAAGTGCAAAAAGATCCGTTAAGACCCATAAAAAGCTTTAAAAAAGACCAATAAGCAAAATAATGCCGATAAAGGCAAAAAAGGACAAATAAAACCCACCATTTTCTGGCCTACAATGACCCAAAATGAACATACTCGTATATTATGTTAAGCCTCGTCTTTGGACACTCGTTTGAAGAAAAAAAAAAAAATCTTCAACTTCCGGGGGTCCCTAATTATCACATAGATATATTATTCTTGCACGAAATATAGCCCTGTATATTGGGAAATTTTAAAGATACTAACAAAAAAATATTAGTCGTTAATTTCATGGAAATAGTAAAAGAAGGGACAATCCATTTTTCCCAGGGTTGCTGGGTGCACTGAAGTTGTCTTTTTTTATATATATTATTTATTTTTTTCTGAACATTTTGGACATCATTCTTTTTTGTTGAAATTGGCATAGTGAGTCAGACAGAGGTAAAACACATTCCCCACCAAGAGTGTTGGCAGGGTCCATTCTAATATTAAAAGCAAGTACATTTTCGGAATACAGCACTAATACTCCTGTATAAGCTTTCGGTTTGGGAGTTTGTCATGTTCAACAAACAGCTATGCAGACTTCCGAATAGCTCCGAGAAATATTCCAAACAATTACATAAATGGGTTTTGTGCGAAAATATACACAATTTAACAAAAAATCTCCGGCTATGGCAACATTTTGTACAACCGTGTCCGACTGATGGTTGATTTTTCGTTTCTGAATATCTTTAAAATTTCCCAATATACAGGACTATATTTCGTGCAATAATCATATCTATGTGATTTAGTTTAATTGTTACGTTCTGTGAAAGTGTGGGTTGCGTAACTTGGGACACCCGGTATTTGTGTTTTATAATTATGTTTGGAGAATGGGCTTATTAATTTCTGTTTCTTTCAGTTACTACAAAGCAGAAATAGATCGAATAACGTATTTGGCCGAAGGAAGAGCTGCAGAGGCAGCCATTGAAAGTGGCCATAAACTACTAAAGAATATCAAGAGCGGACATTTTCCCGTTTCATCTGTTGCTTTGAGGTAAGGGAAATGTATTTTTAGGTTGACTAGGATCGCAAAAATTCGCTACAGTAAGAATATCGTTGTTTTAGGTTTAGTTCCTAACTTCTTATTTTCAAAATTCATTTGTATATACATGTGTGGATGGATTTGCTTCGATTCTTCCTAAATCTTATTTTAATTAAGTAAAATTACTTCGTGGTCGGATCATAAAATAATCATAACGTTTACATTGTGAACTATCAACAACCTTTGCTAAAATTAAAATCTGGAAACTTCCGGATTCGATTCAAATGTACTCTCAAGAAACTACAAGATATAGGAATAAATAAATAAATAACTAGAATAACGCAATAGAAGCAGTTAAAATGGAGTTATTACCTTATTTTCCAGCTCCCTTCCACCTGTAAAGTGGAATATCTTATCTAGTGAAACTAATATTACCAGGTTGTGAAGAAGAAACTGTGTCATATTACTGTTACGTTGGCTCCATCTTGTATTTCTTCTTAGATTAGTTTTTAAAAAATAAAATCATTCTTTATTGAGCAATCCTGTATTCAAATTCATTCTATTTGTTTTGTATTTTCTAAGAATAAAGTAACTTTCGACAAAATTCGGTTGACGTGAAGAAGAAAGATTCATGGTTATTATGTTTGATGCATCAAATCTTCTCAATAATAATTACTAATTCATATACCATATTAATTAGTATTGAGAATACTTGCTACTTCAATGGTAAGAGCATGAAGTAACGCCTCTGGATGAACGTTACCAATGCAGTGTGTACGGAGCCCAAGTTTTTCGTTTGAGAGAGAACATTATACCAGAAAAGGAACTTTTAACACAAAAGCGAATTGCCGGCCGGGTGGTCGAGCGGTCTGCGGCGGTAGGTTATCGACTCAACGGTCCCGGGTTCGAGTCCCGGCAGGGGCATGGGTGTGGATTTTAACACTTAACAGCTAAGGGCAAATCGTGACGGGCCGAAGACCAAAGTTACTAAACTGGCCCATATAAAAATAAAGTTTACCAAAGTTTTTACAAAAGCGAATTGTGTTGAACAGCATTTCTCTCAAGTGAGTTCACCGTGACTTCATCTTATATCTGAGGCGACAGGCTCTCCACATTAAGTATTCTGCCTGTCAGTGGAGTCTAGAACAATATAATTTACGATTCATAGAACTCACACTTGACCAATCCAGGAACGTGACCAAATCTTAACATCGGTCATGGGATTTCTGAACACCTACGCAAGTTGCAGAAACTGTCGGGAAATTCTACATTGACTGGGTGGCTGAAGGGAGAGCGCCCAGCCAGTCAACTTCATTCGCAAAATGGGGTGAACCACGTAAGTCGCCTCGCTGTGCAGTACTTAATGTACAAGTTCGCATATTTCATAAGTTGTCTTAAGGTTAATGTAAAGCAACGATCTCCAACAAAAGATGGCAGCACTATCTCCGTATATGTCTAATGTATTTTTATCGTTGCACGAAATTTCAATACTGCTCCTACGCCTACAGAGTTCTAACTTTCAGGGAAGAAAGTTCATAGCCAGTTCGATCAGTGACGATTTTTTTACTTTCGTTTTTCTTCATTGTTGAAATCGCTTGATTGTTGTTGTGAATATCAAAACCTATAACAATGAACAAGAAAGGAAATTAAAAATCTCCATTGATCGAACTCTTGATATGGTTATGAACTTTCTTCCGTGAAAGTTTGAACTCTCTAGGCTTGAATTTGTAGGAGCAGCATTGGAATGTCGTGCAACGATAAAAATACATTCCATATATACGGAGATAATGCTGCCATCTTTCGTTGGAGATCGTTGCTTTACATTAACCTTAATAAGTTACGACATCATCACTGATAGTTACAATGAAAAAGATAATCATGTAGCGTTCCTTCAATTAACCTCAGATAACACGTTCTCATCACATCCAGTAATGTGTTTTATTCCAAATCTTCTCATTTTGGAGTGCAGTGTTAGTAAAGCGCTGCCCATTTTCTGTGTAGTGATGTGATTGTTGGACTAGTGCACTACAGGAGAGTCAGTGGTTCCAGGAAGCCTGAAGGAATGGCATTATGTTTTTTTTTTTTTTTTTTTTTTTTTTTTGTACTTATCGCGTCGCGATAATTGATAATGCCAGCAGGGAAGAAAAGTACAGCCTAAACGAAAATAAATACATTAATCTTTTATTGGGCACAATTATGTAATTAGGATAAGGAATGTAACATGTATTTTCTATGTAACAAGTACTATATTTTGATGAGTTTAATTTTGAATCTCTTTCCACAGCTTCCATTAACTCTAAGTGGCCTAGTAAAATGAGAGAAGTTCTGAAAACTAACTGTGAAATCGTTTGGGCGGAAGTGCGGTTCATGGAACCACATGGTCTTGGACTTCTCCAACACAATATGCACAATACAAGGGGCAATAGAATTTTGGACGATGTGCTATCCACATGTGATAAATGTACTATCACTCCATCTCTAAATTTACTTTCATCTGATCACGAGAGTTTGGAGGTGGAACTATCCATTAATATTTTAGAAACAAAGTTAAAAGCTCCTCCTTTCACTCTTTGGAGAAAAGCTCGTTGGAATGATATTAACCGCGCTCTTTCTCTTTTTCCATAGTGTATACTTGAAAACTTAACTGTAAATGAAGCGATTGATTTGTTCACTTATGTAATTCATGCTACCTGTAAAGACTTTGTCCCTACAAAGAAATTCTGATCCTCTAAATATTCTCTGTGGTTTGATGCAGAAGCACGGTCTTTTGAAAAATAAAAAACTTGCATGGGAGCTTTGGAAGCAACATCCTTACGCACATACTTATAGCTCTTTCTCCCAGATCAGGCACTACTCCAAGAAATTGCTTAGGGCAAAGTATCAAAATTATACTAACGAGGTAACATCTGAAATATCTAGCAATCCTAAGAGATTTTGGTCCCTCATAAACTCAAGAAGGTGTCAGTCACGTGTTCCGACAGAGTTAATTTATGATTCGGCTACAGCTGCTGGTGAAAAGAGGGTACATCTATTGAATGAATACTTCTCTAACAATTTCTGTGTCCACTCTCCTCCTTTGCCGCCTCCTCAGCTTCAACCGATCTGTTCACATTCACTGTCTTCATTAAGTACATCATCTGATGAGGTAAAATATCTGCTTTCTTCTTTACCTCTAAATCGTTCTCCCGGCTCTGATAACATTAGTGCTATGTCTTTACGTAATGCTGCTGAATCATTGGCTTACCCTCTTTCTCGTCTTTTAAATAGGTGTTTTGCCGAAGGTATATTTCCTTCTTCTTGGAAGCAGGCTAATATTATACCCATTCTGAAATCTGGAGTTAAGACCCATGTCTCTTCATACAGACCCATTTCTCTTTTATCTATTTTATCTGTGGTGTGTGAAAGAATCATCAAAGATAGACTTTATAATTTTGTCTCACCCTATCTAGACTCTGCTCAACATGGCTTTCTTCCTGGTAGTTCCACTCTTACAAACCTGTCCTTGTTACTCTCTGATGCTACCCAATGCCTGTCCAATAACACACAGCTTGATGTCTATCTAGATCTTAGTAAGGCTTTCGATAGAATTGATTGTAATGTTCTTCTTTATAAATTAACTCACCGATTCAATATCCACGGTAACTTCCTTTCATTATTGCAAGACTATCTCACTGGCCGCGAACAACGTGTTGTTCTTTCTGGATCATCTTCTAATTTTGTTCCCGTTCTCTCTGGTGTACCTCAAGATAGTGTTTTGGGCCTTCTCCTTTTCCTTCTATATATGGACGATCTCCCATCTTATCTCTCGTCATCTAAAACCAAAATTCTTCTTTTTTCTGACGACTGTAAATTATTTCGAGAAATCAGATCATTACAGGATGTTGCTGATCTCCAAAATCCATCTCTGACCTCTTGGACTGGTGTAATGCGTGGAACTTGAAAATAAATCCCTCAAAATCTTCTTTTCTTACTATTTCTTTAAAGAGGAATCAAATCCCATCTGCCTATATCATTGAAGATGATCCTATAGCTAAAGTTTCTTCTCAAAAGGACCTTGCAGTGGTATTTGACGAAAAACTTCTATTTGCTGATCACGTGACTTCTATAACTAACAGTTCTATGCGCTTACTCGGTCTTCTCTGTAGATTTACAGAAATTAAGGACCTTCAGTCATTGAGTGTGTTCTACAAAACCTTCATCTCCCCTAAAATTGAATATTGCTCCCTCAATTTGGAACATGGCTAGTATTTCTAATCTATCCTATATTGATTCTGTTCTGAACTTTTTTCTTGCTATAGTCAAAAGACGAATACCATCAGTACGTAGCTTAAACAAACCCGAGTTATTATCCGTTCTTGGTCTCCACGTTCCCTCTTCTCGTCGCAAGCTGGCAGATTTGATGTACTTATACAAGATACTTAACGGAATCTTAGAACTGGAGAGTTAGTATCTAAATTTTACTTCCGTGTTCCCTTGCGAATAGTCAGAAATAATAACCTCCTTCATTGTACCACGCCTAGGTTAAGTATACAGTGCTTCTTATTCCGTAGACTAGTAATTATGTACAATAATCTTGATTCAAGTATTGATATTTTCGGATCTGAAAACACTCCATCGAACGCTAAATACCAATACGTGAGTTATTCCTCCTGTGTATTTAATAGTCATGTTAGTGATATCAGTTGCTGTGTTACGTGTTGTTTAAAATTTAATGTCATGTTATTTAGTTTGTAGTAATGTTATTTAGTTTGTTGCAATGTTGTTTAGTTTCTGTGTAAAGTGGCAACTCCAGCTGTATCTGAAACTTAATAATAAATAAATAAAGTAGAGAAAGGGTATATAGCGCCCGAGCAGGTTCCGAACCACTGGACCATAGCGAACCCGTGGATCTCTATAACCGTGACAATGAGTTTATCTTTTATGTGATATGTGACTCAACAGAGGTCAAACTTGCTACTGCCATTTCTGGCATCCCTAATATGTTGTTTCATACGTATGAACAGGTTACGTTTAGTCATGCTTATATAGAAATCTGAGCATTCATATTTCACTTGATAAACACGTGAGGACTCATCTGTGGTTGTGCAATATCCGGACGGTTTTAAATTATTTCTGAAGTAAATATAGGATAATTTTTTGTCAACTTAAAAAATGCAAGAAAGCTAGACCACTTTAGCTGTTTGTTCGAAACTTTTTTATTACATATATTAGTAAATCTGTTTTATACTTCCTTGCGGCAAGTTTCAAGTGTAGATTTAGGGTAACCATTATATATCATATTTCAAAAATTGTATCTATTCGTGGGACCACACCTTGTACAGTATTTTTTAAGTTCCCTATTTGTGCTGCAGATGTTATCGACTCTAACGAAGAGTAAGTAAGTGTATTAACGTCCTAAATGAGCTGGTGAGTTTCTAAGGACTGAATTTACAGTTTTTTTGATAAAGTGGATCCCGAACCACTCCGTTCAGTGGACCCCGGCGGGAATTGAACCCGTGACCACGTGCACGGAAAGCTCTAAAGAAGTAGTTATACTAAAGATTATACTTCATGCGATCGATATGGATATCCAGATTTAAGCGTATATCTACTGAGGTGTACGCTAAATCTCTACGTGGTAGTGTTGAACGTATTGGGTTGGCGGTAGATGGTTAGATCGGGATTTCAGGGCCGTGTGGCTCATTGATAGAGCTCTGGTGTTTGGGGTCCTCGGTTCGATCCCGACTTATGCCATGTGGGCTTTGTGGTGAAGAAACACCGTGTGCGTGGGTTTTCTCGGCGTTCTCCCGTATCCTCCCACTTCATCCATTCGGTCTGAGCTTTAAATAAAAATAAAAATGTATTTATTTATTTTCATTGTGTTAGCACGTTTTTTTTTTTTTTTTTTTTTTTTTTTTTTTTTTTTTACATTTTTTGTTTACAATTTGTTTATACTTTTTTGGTGATTTCAGTGCATAACAAAACGCGAAATATTGTGCTCATTAAAATGAGAGTACAAAATTCTGATTAGAAGCACGAAGTTTTCATCTTTAAACTGCGGGAAATGCAGAACTTTACTCATTGTTTTTTGTGTTAAGTTAGGGTTGCTATTCGCCCCGGAAAATCCGGGATCGTACCGGAATCGGGACCTATGTCCCGAAAATAATTTCCGGGACGCATAAATGTCCTGGTTTTCAGAGAGGAAGTAAAAAATATTTTTTTTTTCACACGATTATCTCCCAATATGTACAGCAGCTTAAAAAAAACTTCAATACATAGAAAATAGATTTAATTTAAGTTCACAATTCAACTACCTTCATATTGAACGAAAGCTCTATTTCGTTGGGCCAGGGACAAACTGTTTTGTTGCTCAGTGGTTATTGTTGTTGGTATAACTACTTGTTTCCATCGGCCTTCTGCTTCGGTTATTCGAACCATATTTCGTGGTAATGTTCCACTGACCATAGCAATGGTGGGAAGAAAAGTATATTTTATCATAAAACCGGAAACGCAACAATGGGAAATGTTTGAAAATTTCTCTAAAATGAAAACTGAAGTAGAAAAATGCATTATTATTATTACAACTACTACTACTATTTAAAAAAAAAATCCTTCTGTTACGCAACATGTTTCCTTGGCTTCTTCGACCAGGAAATATTTTTACAACTTTAGAACAAGCTACCACTGTGATTACGTAGGTGCAGAGTGTATGACATAAAATGGACGTAGTTTTTAACGTAAGAAAGTTAGTGTTAACCCTTTTTCGTTTTTAATATTTCAGTATCTCGTAAATTGGTAGTCTTGGATTTTCACCTTTGAAATGCAGCAATCCTAGTGTAAGTGCCTAATTATTTTTATTTTTCTTGACAGCTGTATGTTAGCAGATCTTCAAAACAAGGTACATTCGTTAAATAACATGGTAGAAGAGCAGAGAACGAAGAAATTGCCCAGGATTGCGTGGAAATGTTCCGAAATGCAGGCAACATTAGTGATTACAGATGATTACAATCTAAAATTGGAACGTCAAAACTATTATCTGGACAAGTTGAGGGAGTTATTTGAGTGTTTAATCACGCAACGGATACATTCCAGTATTTTGTGCTTGATTCTGGTAACCGAGGGGCAAGTTGTGGAAAATTTAATGGATTTTAAGAAAAAGGCTGAGTCATACCTCATTGCTGAGCAGAAAGGATTCCAATCGAGAATGGTTAGTACGTGTGTATAAATGATAAAGTAAGATTGCTTATATCTACAGAGCTGTAGAATAGAAGTCAAAGCTAAACTGCCTTGTTACTTACTACATTTCAGATCTAAATTGCACTCGCCCCATCCTTCCTGCCTATGTAATGCGATCCTAATGTTGTTAGGCGTAAAACCTATCATACTTTAGTGAACATCCTGCATTACCAACTAAGGATAAAAAGTTGTTTCACATTAGCAAGAACATGCTTCTCTTTTATGAAGTGTTTTGTCAACATAGCAGTAAGAATTTGAGAATATTAGTACCAAATGCATCTCCCCTACCGTGTGGCCGTAACTCGGTGGTAGAGCATTGGCTTAGCGTTCGTGAGGTCGTGGGTTCAGTCCCAGCGGTCTACTAACCTGAGTTTTTGTTTTCAGGGTAAATGCCGAGATTGTACCTTCGACTTAAGGCCTGGGTGACACCTTCCCGCATCCTTTCCCTTCCCCTGTTCCGGTCTGAATCTTAGATGTCAAAAGCCTTATATAAAAAATTCAAATTCCTATCTCCTGTCTTCAGAGTTAACTGTAAATTAACTCTAGGAATGCGTGTAATTGTACATAAATTATGAAAGCAGAATGCATGTAACATTGTCCGAACATCTGAATGTGGTCCGAAAATATTGACTCGATTTCCCTAATTTTTGTTTCGACGTTTCTGGAGCGACGAAATTTGAACGTTTGGAAGCAGCCGTAGAGCCAAACTATCGATAAATGATAAAATGAATTTTATGAGCGGTAACAGCACTATGGCTTACGCCCGTCTCGACCAAACTATCGAAGAGAATAGTGAGTGTCAGGGGGAGGAGCAGGCGTCATGTAGATTTCTTTACCTGATTTGAGGGATTTCTAGTTGTGACTCTTTCTTTACAGTAGTAGCTCAAATAACAAAGAAATTAAAAATGGCTAGCTTTCGCCAATAATCTGTGATCCCGAAAAAGACTTAAGAGGTTCATTCACAATGGGCAAAGTTGTATACATCTCTGTATTTTTTATCATTAACAGATCAAACTAATGCGACTGTTATCTTAACTACAAACTAATGCGAATGTTATCTTAACTAATGCGACTCTTATCTTACCTAAGGTTGCGAGGGTCTAGGACTGTGAACGAAGGTTAATGTAAAGCAACGATCTCCAACAAAAGATGGCAGCACTATCTCCGTATATGTCTAATGTATTTTTATCGTTGCACGAAATTTCAATGTTGCTCCTACAAATTCAAGCCTAGAGAGTTCAGACTTTCAGGGAAGAAAGTTCATAACCGATTCAAGAGTTCAATCAGTACCTTTCTTTTTCATTGTTATGGGTTTAGATGTTCACAACACCAATCAACCGATTTCAACAACGGAAAAAAAAAAATGGTCGAACTTTTGAATGGGTCGAATGATATGTTGCTTAATTGTATTATGTTGCAATTATATTGGGATCGGGGAGGTAAGTGTACTTCAGCCTACACTGTTTCAGTACCATATTGATTTCAGATGGCTACGGCAAATCAATAGAGGTTAACCACTGTAAGCCACATTTATTTCATTTTACGCCTAGAACACTGTTGACTACTCCAAGGATGACGTGCATAGCAACCAAAGATCAAGTACTCTAACAAATTCATATTTTCTTTGGCTCACTCCCTTTACAACTTTTATATTAAATAAATAGTTGCCTATTACCTCCGTGATTCCATATTCAAGACTTCTTCAGATCTTAAATCATGTTCTGTTCATGAAAGCTGAAAAGAAAAAAAACTGGGCCTTGGCCTGTCAGACGGCTGTATTACGTTCAAGTAAGGGTTACGTGGTCAGCGTAACGCCTCTTCGTAGCCGTGTGGTTGACTTTCCTGACCACAGTCCGCTACTTTTTTTAGTCAAGTAACTCTTCAATTGTTCTTACGATGCTGGGTCAACACCGAGATTTTGAGCTCACATCGGAAATTGTATCCGGGACCGCTCGCATTGAAGTCGACTAGGCCATGCAGGAGGCTCTCATGAAAACCGTAGAATACGTAAAATATGAATATAAACGTTTTGGTCATTTCTATTCCACTCTGTAGCCATGTATAACATCCACTTCCCGTTCTGCGAAAACCCTTTTCCTTAATCTCATGGTCTCGTCTAACTTTTTGCCTTCATGTAAGCAAACTTTCTAAAACTAACCTACCCTTGTATGTTAGCTATCTACTTAACTAACCGAACCTAATCTGTCTTACCCTAATTTTACATGAACTTAAATGAAACAATGTAACGCACACAGAAAAATCTAACCGAGCCGCCGTAGCTCAGTGGTAGAGCGCTGGCCTAGCCTTCGGGAGGTCGTGGGTTCGATCCCAGTGGCCGACCATCCTGACAGGTTTTTCCTGTCACACCAGAAAAATGCCGGGATGGCACCTTCAACGTAGACTCTTGCCGACACCTTCCCAAATCCTTTCCCCTCCCCTATCCCGGCCTGAGCCTTAGATGTCTAAAGGCCATAAATAAAATTAAAAAACTGAAGAATCCAGCAAAGCTTAATTACATACTGAAGAAGGAATCACACCTTTATATAACTCGATCACCGACATTAAATCTTATTCACAAAGCTATATTTGATCTAACCTAATTATATGGTCTTAATACAATGCATATACAGAACGTTTTGTGTTGTTCTCCTTTATTTACATTAATTAGCTGTGAAGCATCCTTTTCTAGTGCATGTTTCCTCCACTCAGTACCCCATACTTGGAAAATGCCTTTCTGATCCGATTCGACATCTAAGTTCTGGCATTATATTATCTGCTGTGCTAGTATGGTCCTCATTCGTTGTCTTTTCCCACCAGTAATAATCTGGATCGACTGCTGTTTCCTTCGGCTCTTTCACTTCTCTTCCCAGTTGATGCAAGCGTACTCTTTTCTGTATCCGTGTTCCTGTTTTGTAACTTAAAAAAAAAAAAAACCTGGACGATTATCTCCGCGGGATATATAGGAAGTATTACTCACATACCGATGAGAACTTCAGAGACGTATATATTGTTGGTTTGTCCCCCCCCCCCCCTGGTCTGTTAACCCCTTCAGTGTCGGTGGCGAGCGCCCATTGAAAATGTACCTCTTGTGGTTGTCGAATACACTCGCCAAAAATATTAGCATTCCTGTCCTGGCATTCTTCAGTGTATGTGCAGCGCTGCTAGCTTCAAATGTTGGTGGAACCGTTAGAAGACGAAGAAAATTGGAAATAAATTGCTTCGAAGAATATTTTAGTCTCGCGACTAACGTATGCAGCCACGCCCTGCTCGCGCGTGTGACGTAACACGTGTTTGACAATTAAACTTCCAAATCTTTCTTTCCCACCGCGTACCGTGGTCCTGTGGTTAGAACTTCGGCTTGCTAAATAGGAGATCCCGGTTCAAATTTTTTTGGTACGCAGTTCAGAATTTTACGTAGTACACTAATCATTGATTAAGTTAGGTTCCTATTCATTATACGCGATTCACTGAAGCGAAAATAGTTCACCGCAGCTCTACTAGGTGTGACTGCAACGAGGCGTAATATCTGTTGACTCCTGACATATTTCAGGCGCGTGACGCTCGTAAAGAATATGGGCCTTATTCTTCTTCATTATTATTATTATTATTATTATTATTATTACATTACATTTATAGCATTCAAAATCATCTTTAAACTATAAACATTACAAAGATAAACATGTTATCACAATTCGTGAAGGCATTCCATAGCCATGAGAAAATATGCGTACGCTGACGACGACGATGATGATAAACATACATATAGAACTAATAAACAAGTAAGCATATAGAAATTACAAGGAAGATAATACAACAATTCTCACTGATTGGTTGAGACGTTCAAGGTTATGAAGAGTTAGGAAAATAGCATTTTTTCAGAGTCGATTGAATCAGAAAATTACGCGCTTAGGGTCAGTTCTACAATCGACCGCTAAACTTCT